>APFE031396707.1:93112-110815 GCA_000404065.3 Pinus taeda | reverse complement strand
AAAATGGCACCCAGTGCATTGTCCAATACATACACGATGATGATATAGAGATCAAAACAAAAACACATAACCAAGGAGGCTATAAATGGCCTCTACAATAAAAGTCTGTGACTAGTACTATTGGCTACTGCTAGAGTTGCCAACATCATCTGGCTCAGTGTTACTTGGGAGCAGGAGCGAAAGTGGGGAGCGAGAGCGAAAACGGGAGTGGGAGCGACATTTTCAGAAGCTCTTGGTTTGGGAGCAAATCCCAGAGGGGTTCGACAACCAATGTCACTAACATCAAGGTACATAGAGGGATTGGTGCTCTTGATTAAATACGAGTTCCATACCCTAATACATGACAAAATTCAATGGAAACATTGCAATCCTCCAATCTTGAAATCCTGAAAAACTGATAAGTTTGCTGAATTTTGAATGAAATCTAAAATTCTACTTTCTCCATATGAAATCCAATGAGGCCGAAACCACTCTCAAACATCCTGAGTCATTTAATGGTAATGTTAAAAATTTAAGTAAAATGATGAAAATGAAGATTAAAGAGAATGTCACTTTTACTTTAAGAATTTAACATTACCATGAAATTTGAATAGCATATCAATAGTAGAGAGCCTTTGAGTGTGTTAAATAGGGTTTGGGAGGGGGAAATGGACTTCAAATAACATTTAGCTAATTCATAAAACACCTTGAAGTCCAAACCAATCAGCAAACCCCTTAAACTTTCATTAAAATAATGTTAAATTGTTGTTTTAGTGGGTTACGGGCCGCTGTTTGTGACTCAGCCGAGTTAGTATGGGAAACGGCCGAGTTGGCCGAGTTAGCCATGACTCGGCCAAGTCATTCAATGACTCGGTCGAGTCATGGCTGACTCAGCCAACTAAGCCGTTTTTTGTACCGAGTCACTCCGGAGGGCAATGGAACGGACCAACTCGGTCGTTTCCGTTTCGAAACGGCCGTTTTTTAAAACTATGCTAAAAACACATTTTTAACCCCTTAAAGTGTGTCATAGTAGAAAGTTGATGGTGAGAGGTGAAAATTTCATTACTCATACCCCATATAACTTCTCTAGACATCACTTATTACATTACAAGTACAATTTCTATTGCAATTTGCACAGTGCGGAAAATCTAAAAATTTTAAAAATGACTACCTAGACCTAACCAAATTCCACGAAATTTTGTGTGATCTAGTATGGTAATATACATTGACTCTAGACACTAAGATGTGTTAGGGGCTCAACCTTCAAACCGTCACCCTGACTTTGGGGTAAAAAGTGAGTGAAAAAATCCAAAAAATTATCTGCCTCTAAAAAGAAGGGATAATTAACCAGATAAAAAAAACACTCAAAGGTGTACTCCTTTTCTAATCGAGTCCCAACATCCTAGGCTTGTTACAGACTCAAAACTCATCATTACTAGTATCACTTATTACAATTCCCCGCAGGGTGTGGAATCTGGGTACAAGAAAGATGATGAGAAAATAGAAGTAGAGTTTAAAAAATTTGTTGACTAATAATATCTGATGGTACAAATGTCCATTTGTACATCCTTGGGCATGGAGTCTTCATATAATCATTAGGTGCCACTCCAGTGGTCAACACAACCAAATCTATAGAAGCATGATGTTAACTATATCAAAATCCTACAATGATGGAAGCATTAGACTTTATAAACATAATCAACAAGAAACTTTACTTCTATACATCAACTTCTTGCCTAGGTTTTGTTACAAACCCTAAATCGCATCAACAACTCAATCAAGTTATCAATCTCATTATATCGAGGGCTTCAATATTTCTTTCAGAGATATGAAAAACTCTTTTATAACATATAGCAAATCCTCGAATCAATTCAAACAAGTATAATTTCAACAAAGCATCTAACAACTTTCATAATTCATATGTTAGACTTCCTACTAGGATGTGCAAACCCTAGATTTCAAACATGAGCCATTAAGCTTCAACAATCAAAAGAAATCACAACCCAATTTCAGATTTCAACAATCTTTCATAAATCTCAAATTGTCACATTTGAAACAATGTCATCATATATTAGAGAATTGAGCTTCTGCTAAGGTTTAGTTACAAAACCCTAGAATTCACAAATGCTATCATCCTATAGTGTCAAATATCGACTAGTGCTTAGTTCCAAACCCTAGGACTTATGACCATCAACAATTAGGTCAACACATATATCTAGGATTCCATCATCATGCACAAGCATATCATAATAACATAAGTTAGTCAAACCCAATGACACAAACACATTCAGACATCTAACATATGTGATTAGATGGACAAACATATGCCTAGGGTTTTATTCCTAGGACATTATCTAAAATAAGGGTCTTGCTCATAAACCCTACAAAACCCTAGGGTCTCAGCACATAACACAACAAACTCCAATTTACCAAAACTTCAAAGGTTTGGGATTTTAGACATCACCATTCACCCTGAACAAGTTAGGTTTTTCATAACCATACCAAAACCCCAAACATGACATCATCAAAGCATCAAACATTTTCTTTAGACTTCATCAATAACCCTAAGTAGGCTATTGTTTCACACATCATCATCGACATACCCTTAAGTTAGGGTTTTATAGAAAACCTTTTTAGGGTTACACAAGAATAATCGAAGATGTGAGGAGGGTAGATTTATCTAATGATGAATCACCCAATCAAGAATCCTTATGATTCAAGAGTGCTAGACACCACAATGTTAGTAATGTAGAACAGATTACCAAAAAGAATAAATATACCTTTATCATGAAGAGAACAAAACTTATGGTCTAAGGCATACCTTTGTTTCTTAACAAACCTTGTAATCCCAATGCTTTGTCTTGTGAGGCCTTCTTTCATAATCCTTGAGTATTCAGTAATCCTTTCCTAAACAAGGAAAATATGAATAGAAATGTGATTAGTATTTAATATAAACAAACATAGATAAGTAAGGGAAACCAAATATAAAATATAATACAAGGAGTAAGATACTTATCTTTGGAAAGTGGTGAGAGCTCCCTCTTAATCCAAACTTGAGGGATACATAAGGGATAGAGTCCCCAAAAAATAGGTATTCGACTTCGGATCCTTCCATCTTGTTCTTCTTTGGTGAAAATTCTTCGGCAAAGTTTGTTTGATCCCTGTTCCTCCTTTTATTCCTTGGATTCTCAGGACAATCCCTTTTATAGTGACCCATCTTGTGACAACTATAGCATTGGCCCTTTGGACTTCTTGAAGGTTCCTTTCTTCTTTTGATAAGCAGAACATTCATTAGAAATTTTCTCTTCTTCACTCTCCTTGTTGATTACTAAAGATATTCTGACTCCTTCTTGACTACATGCATTCCATCCACTATTAGGCTCTTGGCCAAAATTTTTGTTTCTCTAAACTTTGTTTTCTTTGCTTCACTTGATTCATCTGTAGGCTTCTTTACTTCAACTTTGACTAGATCCAAAACTTTATTCTTTTCGAGGATTGGAGGTAGTAAACTTCTTTCCTTGTAAGGTCTCCTTATATGATCCCTTGCTTAACTTCTTGAGATTCCTTAGTCTTCTTTCAATATATCTTCAACCTGCCTTTTTCTTTCTTCTTCACCTTAGCTCTGATACCATGTTAGAAAATCGGAAAGGAAATTTTTTTTCTTATACTTGATAATTACTTGTGATATTCTTGTGTTCTTATTAACTTTCTTATGTTCTTCTTTTCTCTTAGTTCATCAAGCAATTACCAAAACAATAGCACGAAGATCAAGGACACTAGAAGTAAGCGAACAACCACGGCAAAACCCCAATCTTGGGGAAATCCCAATCAACAACTCTTCTTTCAATGGTTTTCCTGAGATAATCCAAGACTCTTGACTTAGACACATACTTCTTCCACACCAAGTCAGCCCTTTCGTTTTTTAGCAGATGGTCACTTTCTAGTACTATCTTCGACCTAGATGCAGCAGTAGCAGCAATAGCACTTTGATACAATAGTATCTTCGACCTAGCAACTTCAATCTTAATGACCGACACTTCTACCTTGAAGCATCACTTCGACCTTGATGTTGTAACAGAACTTCGACCTTGATGTCGTAACAGAACTTCGACCTTGATGTCGTTGCCCAAAAAATCACATGTCTGAGAGAGAGATATAACCCAAAAACTTTGATCCTGCAATTCTCCTTCCATTGCAACTTAGCACTTCTTCACAACTTCTTCTATGAGATTGAACTTTTGTGAGTGATTGTCCTCCAAATGAATCGAATTACTGCAATATATAGGCTTCTGTTGAGGTCGAATTACTATTGAGGCCGACTTGGCATGGAGGTCACAAAATTCATTTTTGGATAAAAAATAATTCCTTTTACAAGATTCAAAAGCCCAAGAAAGGTCTTATTAAATGTACAATGACTCTAATGACTCAACATAAATCCTAGAAGTCCTCAATGGGGACTTTGACCTAAAACATGATGACCCAAGCATGAAACCCATGCTTTAATAAGTCATAATAATAATAATAAAAATATTTTCTTCATTCTTTTGATAAATACATTTCATTTTGACTCAAATACATTTATGAAGATCGAACCTAGTTACAAATTTCAACATTCTGCACTATTTGTGCATTGATGAAGTTGTGGGTGGCCCCACTGTCCACCAAAACTTAGACATGTTGCCCCTGCACTGTGCCTCTGATCCTCAACATCAAAAAATTAGGTACCCCCGTAAGGATGCAAGGACCCCTCATGCTGGTGCGAAAGGGGCTCCCCCGGGTGGTAGCGGTGGTGGTCCTCCCCTCTCCATGTGTGCCACGTTGTCATCTCCACCTGCCTCCAACTCTATATCATCCTCCTGGTCACTATCAAAGTAGGCCTCAATGTAGTGGGCCTTTCCCATGTTGATTTGTGGTAGCATCGGATGTGTTCTATCCATGAAAATTGGTGGAGAGGCTAAAGCACATGAGATCTCCAAGACTCAGAAATGGTTTGGGGAAATTCCACCCGGTTAGAGAGATATTAAAATAATTAATATTTTTAATGGGATTCCTAAGTCTAAACTTAGGAAAATTAAAATATTAATGGGTATTAATATAAAACTGGGTGAGAATTTTCTAAATGACATGGATCAAGCCAAATCTAATCTTAGTTGTTGATTAGAGACTTAATCTTGGTTGTTGAAGACTCAATCAGAAAAGTATAAGAGGAGGCTTGAGGGTCAGTTGGAGATACAACAAGATTGATCAGTCAGTTCAATTTTCTGTAGCGGGGTTTGTTGAGAAAATTCGAACAAGTGATCTGAGTTGCAACGAGGGGTAGTGAGTACAAAGCATAGAGGCAGAGATAGTACCAGAGGGCCAGCACAGTGATTGAGGAGGCTACGCAGAGCCAGCAGGAGCCACGCAGAGCCAGCTAGAGACTGCGCAGAAGCTAAGGGGCCTGCGTGGGTGACGCAGAAGGCCATAGAGCTGACACAAAGAGGCAGAGGGCTGACGCTAGGGGTTCCAAAGCTACGCAGAGGCTAGTAGGGTTGACGCAATTCCTTGGAGAGGCGCTGGAAGGATTTTTGTGGGGTAGACTAGTGCTAAGAAGTTGAATATCTGCTTTCGAGGAGAGGTATTATTGCCAGATAGAAATCTTTGTTGGGTGAGCTATTTTGGTACCCTAGTTGTACTCAAGAAAGCTGCTTAATATTAAAACCCTCAGAACTATTACACCGGTTTTCCCAAGTTTGGTTTTGCCAGGGACGATTGTCCAAAAATAACGGTGTCCCTTGTGTGTTTTTCTATTATTTCAGTTGATGATCTGTAGATGAGTTGGGACTGCATTTGTGTTTATTTTCAGTATTTTAATAGTTAAATAACTTGTTAAGGAATAAACAAGTAGGTGAAATAAACTAGATAATGCAATAGGAATTTCTGATGTTTTAGATTCAGAAAAATTCAACATGGTATCAGAGCATTGCAGATCACAGGAGGACTAAAGGCACCAGCAGATATCGGAAATTTGCAACAATAGTAGCTGTCCCGAGAGACAGAGATGCTCCTAAGCAGAGGGCAGTAGAGAAGGAGTGACGCAGAGGGCCTGCGTCATCATTTCGAGCCAGAGAGAGGGCTAGCACAGAGGCAGAGAGAGGCAGAAGAGGCTCACGAAGAGCCACGTCATCATACTCAGCCAAGTGGGCTTGACATAGTTGGCCAGATGAGTGATTTAGCCTTTGTCGGGATTGCGTAGAGGTGGAAGGCTCAGTTTATTCAGTTGTTGGGACCTAGGGAGCTGGTGGGGTGTTGTTTCTGTCGGAGCAGAACAGTACCTAACGGGATCGAACCAAGGTAGAGGGAGTCACTGCCTTGACAAATTTCTAGCCAAGAAATCCAAATCCAAGTTGCAGTTGCAAAGAGGATTTGAGAGGAGCAGTACGACAACTGGCAAAAAGATTTCCAGCAGGGAAATCATGACTTAGAGGGAGATTTCCAGGAGGGAAGTCGAATCTCAGAGGGAGTCCAGAATAGGAGCGGAGATGGCAGAAACAGAACGAGGGATCAGGACAAGCTGGATGGGGCTTCCAACTTTGTTATTTGGAAGGCTAGGATCTTATTAGTCCTTGATAGACATCGCATCAACAGCTTCGCCTTGAGAACCATGGCTATCCCAGTCGACCCAGTTGATAATGAGAAGTATGAGGATGCAATGGCGAAGGCAAAGTGCATAATCCTTGATGGGGTCAAGGATCATGTCATACCACATATTGCCGAAGAGAACACGCCAAAGGAGATGTGTGATACTTTGACAACATTGTATCAGGGCACTTCCCTGCAGCAGAAGATGTTATTGGAGAATCAGCTACGTGTTGAAATTTCTAAGTCTAAAACGTAAGAAATTCTCTCTGCATTATCTAGTTTATTTCACCTACTTGTTTATTCCTCAACGAGTTATTTAACCATTCAAATACTGAAAATAAACACAAATGCAATCTTAACTCATCTACATATCGTCAACTGAAATAACAGACAAACACACAAGGGACACTGTTATTTTTGGACAATTGTCCTTGGAAAAACCCAACTTGGGAAAACTGGTGCAGCAGTTCTAAGGGTTTTATTATTAAGTATCTTTCTTGAGTATAACTAGGGTGCCAAACTGGCTCACCCAACAGATATTTCTATCTGGCAGTTATACCTCTCTTCGGAAGCAGATATTTAGCAAGTCTGCCCCACAAAAATCCTTCCAATACTTCTCTGAGGCTCTGCGTCAGCCCTGCTAGCCTCTGCGTAGACCTGGAACCCTCTTCGTCAGCTCTCTAGCCTTTTGCGTCACCCACGCAGGCCTTGCTAGCCTCTGCGCAATCTCTATGGCCTTCTGCATGGCTTCTTCTGGCTCTACGTAGCTCCCTCAATCACTGCGTTGGCCCTCTGGCACTATCTCTACCTCTCTGCTATGCACTCACTGCCCCTCGTTGCAACTCTGATCACTAGTTCGAATTTTCCCAGCAAACCCCGCTCCAAAAAATCGAACTGACTAATCAATCTTGGTGTATCTCCAACTCACCCTCAAGCCTCCTCTTATACTTTTCTTGTTGAGTCTTCAACAGCCGAGATTAAGTCTCTAATCAATGGCTAAGATTAGATTTGGCTTGATCCATGTCATTTAGAACATTCTCACCCAGTTTTATATTAATACCCATTAATATTTTAATTTTCCTAAGTTCAGACTTATGAACTCCATTAAAAATATTAATTATTTTAATATCTCTTTAACCGGGTGGAATTTCCCTAAACCATGTATGGGTCTTGGAGATCTCATGTGCTTTAGCCTCTCCACCAATTTTCATGGCTAGAGGACATCTGATGCTACCCAAAATCAATGCTCCCTCTTAGCGAGGAATGTGCTCTAGTAATGCTCCACCACTGAACATCACCCTCATCATCCTGCACCAGAACCTGTGCTGATGTTTGGCCTGCTGCCCAACATCTTCTGCATTGCGTCCTCCTATAGTGCTGCCCATGGCTCTACCACTGCCACTACTACATCGGTATTGTAGCTCCCTCTGCATCCGTGTTACTGCTGATCCTTCCTCCCAACATTGCATCTGCACTACAACTCTCTCTCTTCATGTTGCATTGTGCTGTCCATAGCACTACCACTGCTAATTGTTGCACTACAAATCAGTGACCGAGAAATAAGTAACTAATCTAGCCAACCACTGACATCCTTGTCAAGCAAGGAGCCCCCTGATGCTGAAGCTACCTCTGTCGTTATCTTGTGCTCCCTTTGCTGCCTTTGCATTGCTGCAACACCTTTGTGCCTCTCACACTACTGCAATCACCTATGTGCCTTTCTGCACTGTTGCAACCACCTCTGTGCCTCTCGCACTGCTGCAACCCTCACTGCGCTGCCAGAGACCACTGCACTCTAGCACTGCCTTGTCACTCCATCCACATCTTGCTTCTATCGAAATCCGTCATCTTGCTACTGTCTCTCGAGGCTCCCGTAGCCAGATATGATCCAAGAGTTTGGGTATCTCAAGGATCCTACCCTTCATCGTTTGTGGTCGTCTTGACTACAGTTCGATGTCAGCCCCCCTCTTCTCTAGACGTGCATGAACACTCATGGCACAGTTGTCATCCATCTCGACTTCTTTCTTTGCTGTCGGAGTTGCCTTGGAGTCAGAAGCCTCTCCCTTATTCTTCTTTCTGGGACACTAGGTTGCAAAATGACCCAGCTCCCCACAATGGAAGCACTTCACCTTGGAGATGTCCTTCTTCCTCTTCCCCTGCTGTCTCGCAGATGCCAGAGCCACATCCTCCTCCTCCACTTTCTTGATTCGACCTCCTTTGCTGCTACCCCCACCTTGGTCAACCATCTAATCTCTTCTTGGCGAAGAGTTGCCCACATCTCTTCCCACCTTGGAAGAGTCGCTCTGCCCAAAATGCTTTAGACAAATGTCTCCCAATCCTCGAGAGACTGCATTCAGGGCGGTCCTCACCATGAACTCTTGATTCGGTGTGGCCCCTATGGAAGTAAGTTGGTCCCAAATCTCTTGCAACCTGCTCAGGTGTAGATCTATCTGCTCTCCCTTTTGCATCTGATTTGACCGCAGCTAATTCTCCAGTAGCATCTTCCTCTGCACGAAAGTGCCTTGATACAATGTCGTCAAGGCATCCCACATCTCCTTTGCCGTGTTCTTCTCGACAATATGCTGTACTACATGATCCTTGACCCCATCAAGGATTATGCACTTTGCCTTCACCATTGCATCCTCATACCTTTCATTTTCAGTTGGGTCGACTGGGATAGCCACGGTTCTCAAGGCGAAGCCCTTGAAGCGATGTCTATCCTGAACAAACAGGATCCTGGCCTTCCAAATGATAAAGTTGGAGGCCCCATCCAACCTGCTTGACCCCTCAGTCTGTTCATTGTCATCTTTGCTCTTCCCCTAGACTCCCTCTGAGTCTTGACTTTCCTTCTGGAAGTTCTCTCCTAAACTACCTCTAAGTCTCGATTTCCCTCCTAGAAATCCTCCTGCCAACTATCGAACTACTCCTCTCTGATCCTCTTTGCACCAACAACACGGATATGGATTTCTTAGCTAGAAATCCCTCAAGGCAACAACTCCCTCTACCTTGGTTCTGTCCTGTTAGGTACTGTTTTGTTTCGAGTCTCGACAGCAACAGCACCCCACCAGCTTCCCAATCCACAATCTGCCCATAGCTCCCTAGGCCCCAACAGCTGAAGAAATTGAGCCCCTTAACTCTACGCAATCCCGGCAAGGCAAAACCGCTCCTCTGGCCAACTGCGTCACTCTTACTTGGCTTAGTAGGATGACGTGGCTCTTAGTGAGCCTCTTCTACCTCTCACTGCCTATATGCTGGCCCTCTCTCTGGCTGGAAATGATGACGCAGGCCCTCTACATCACTGCTTCTCTGCTGCCTTCTGCTTAGGAACAACTTTGTCTCTTGGGAGAACTACTTTTGCTGCAATTTTTTTTATTTCTGTTGGTGCCTTCAGTTCTCCTGTGATCTGCAATGCTCTGATACCATGTTGAAATTTTTAAGTCTAACACATTAGAAATTCTTCCTGCATTATCGAGTTTATTTCACCTACTTGTTTATTCCTTAACAAGTTATTTAACCATATAAATACTGAAAATAAACACAAATGCAGTCTTAACTCATCTACGGATCATCAATTGAAATAAAAGACAAACACACAAGGGACATCGTTATTTTTGGACAATCGTCCCCGGAAAATCCCAACTTGGGAAAACCGGTGCAGCAGTTCTGAGGGTTTTATTATTAAGCAACTTTCTTGAGTACAACTAGGGTGCCAAACTGGCTCACCCAACAGAGATTTCTATCTGGCAGTAATGCCTCTCTTTGGAAGCAGACTGCCCCAGGAAAATCCTTCCAACACTTCTCTGAGGCTCTACATCAACCCTGCTAGCCTCTATGTAGCCCTAGAACCCTCTGTGTCATCCCTCTGCTCCTCTGCGTCATCTCTCTGGCCTTCTGCGTCACCCACGCAGGCCATGCTAGCCTCTGCACAATCTCTCTGGCCTTTTGCGTGGCTCCTGCTGGCTCTGCGTAGCCTCCTCAATCACTGCGCTGGCCCTCTGGCACTATCTCTGCCTCTTTGCCATGCACTCACTGCCCCTTGCAGCAACTATGATCACTTGTTCAAATTTTCCTAGCAAACCCCGCTTCAGAAAATCAAACTAACTGATCAATCTTGGTGTATCTCCAACTCACCTTCAAGCCTCCTCTTATACTTTTCTTGTTGAGTCTTCAACGACCAAGATTAAGTCTCTAACCAACGGCTAAGATTAGATTTGGCTTGATCCATGTCATTTAGAGCATTCTCACCCAATTTTATATTAATAACTATTAATATTTTAATTTTGCTAAATTTAGACTTATGAACTCCATTAAAAATATTAATTATTTTAATATCTCCCGAACCGGGTGGAATTTCCCCAAACCATTTTTGGGTCTTGGAGATATCATGTGCTTTAGCCTCTCCACCAATTTTCATGGCTAGAGCACATCCGATGCTACCCCAAATCAACACTGTGGTCGTATCAGATGCAGAAGAGGGAGCAGATAGATCTATACCTCCTCAGATTGCAGGAAATTCGGGACCAACTTACTTCCTTAGGGGCCACGCCGGATCAGGAGTTCATGGTGAGGACTGCCCTAAATGCTGTCTCTAAGGATTGGGAGACATTTGTCCAAAGCATTTTGGGCAGAGCTAATCTTCTAGGATAGGAAGAGATGTGGGCAGTTCTTCGCCAAGAAGAGATCAAACGGTTGACCAAGGCGGGGAGTAGCAGCAAATGGCATTGAATCAAGAAAGAGGAGGAAGAGGATGCAGCTCTGGGATCTGCAGGATAGCAAGGGAAGAGGAAGAAGAAGGACATATCCAATGTGAAGTGCTTCCATTGTGGGGAGCTGGGTCATTATGCAACCCAGTGTCCCAGGAAGAAGAATAAGGGAGAGGCTTCTAACTCCAAAGCAGCTTTGGCTAAGGTCGAGACTGATGATGACTGTACCATTAGTGCTCATGCACCTCTAGAGAAGAGGTGGGGTGACATCGAGCTGTAGTCAAGAGGACTACAGAAGATGAGGGGAAGGATCCTTGAGGTACCCAAACTCTTGGATTATATCTGGCTACAGGAGCCCCGAATGATAGTAGCAGGATGACAGATGTCGGTAGAGGCAAGATGCGATGGAGCAAGAAGGCAGTGCTAGAGTGCAGAGGTATGTAGCAGCACAGTGGGGGTTGCAGTAGTGCAAGAGTCACAGAGGAGGCTGCAGCAATGCGAGAAGCACAGAGGTGTTCGCAGCAGCGCAGAGGTAGCTTCAGCATAAGGAGGCTTCCGGACTGACAAGGATGTCAAAATTTGGGTAGATCAGTTACTTACATCTCAGTAACTGAATTGCAGTGCAACAGTTAGCAGTGGCAGTGCTATGGGCAGCATGACATAGCATGTTGAGAGGGAGTTGCAGTAAAGATGTAGCAGTGGCAGTGGCAGAGTCATGCGCAGCAGTACAGGAAGCAACAGTGTAGTGGATGTTGTGCAACAGACCAAGCATCAACACAGGTACTGGTGCAGAAGGATCAGTGTGATGTTTAGTAGTGGAACATTACTATAATGCATTCCTCGCTAAGAGGGAGTGTTGATTTTTGATAGCATCGTATGTGCTCTAGCCATGAAAATTGGCAGAGAGGCTAAAGCACATGAAATCTCCAAGACCCAAAAGTGGTTTGGGAAATTCCACCCAGTTAGAGAGATATTAAAATAATTAATATTTTTAATGGGGTTCCTAAGTCTAAACTTAGGAAAATTAAAATATTAATAGATATTAATATAAAACTAGGTGAGAATGTTCTAAATGATATGGATCAAGCCAAATTTAATCTTAGTCGTTGATTAGAGACTTAATCTCGGTCGTTGAAGACTCAACAAAAAAAGTATAAGAGGAGGCTTGTGGGTTAGCTGGAGATACACCAAGATTGATCAATCAGTTCTATTTTTTAGAGCGGGGTTTGCTGAGAAAATTTGAACAAGTGATCTGAGTTGCAGGGGGGGCAGTGAGTACATAGCAGAGAGGCAGAGATAGTACCAGAGGGCCAACATAATAATTGAGGAGGCTATGCAGAGCTACCAGGAGCCACACAGAGCTAGCTAGAGACTACGCAGAGGCTGAGGGTCCTGCGTGGGTGATGTAGAAGGCCAGAGAGTTGACGTGGAGAGGCAGAGCGCTGACGTAGGGGATTCTAGAGCTACGCAAAGGCTAGCAAGGTTGACGCAGTGCCTTGGAGAAGCACTAGAAGGATTTTTGTGGGGCAGACTATTGCTGAGAAGCTGAATATCTGCTTTCGAGGAGAGGTATTACTGCCAGATAGAAATATTTTTTGGGTGAGCTAGTTTGGCACCCTAGTTGTACTCAAGAAAGTTGCTTAATAATAAAACCCTCAGAACTGTTGCACCGGTTTTTCCAAGTTGGGTTTTTTCCGGGGATGATTTTCCAAAAATAACGGTGTCCCTTGTGTGCTTGTCTATTATTTTAGTTGATGATCTGTAGATGAGTTGAGACTTCATTTGTGTTTATTTTCAGTATTTATATGGTTAAATAACTTGTTAAGGAATAAACAAGTAGGTGAAATAAACCAGATAATGCAGTAGGAATTTCTGATGTGTTAGATTAAGAAAAATTCAACAGCCTGTTATGCATCTATGGCTTGGTGCACATGGTTCCTGATAACTGAAGCATAACTTCCTCCTCCAGAGATCTCTCTAGGTCTCCTCATCCAACTGTCCTTGCCCCTGGTTGGCTCTTGATGTTGGATCCCTAGTGTCTCTCCCCCTCTGTTGGAACCCCTGTCTAGGTGGCACTAGCGTCTGATCCTCGGCAGAGCATCCTACAAGTATTGCGCTCTCCCAACTGCATCTTGCAAGGTGGTGGCCCTGTTGGACTTCACCAATTCCCTCAGTGGCTTTGGTAGCCCCTCTACGAACATGAAAACCCTCCTGGCCTCTAATAGATCAAGCACCATCACTGACAATCTCAGAAACTCAGAGATGTAGGCCTCAACTCTCCTGTCTACTTGAGCCTTGGCAATTCCCTAAAGTGCTCCTCTGGGTCTCTCCTCTCAAAACGCTCCAACATCCTCCTAGTGAAATCCTCATAGGTTATAACCCTTGCTGCCCCATTGTGGTTAGCCCATGGAAACACTAGTCATGGGCTTCTCCCTCTAAATGCAACGTCGAAATCTTAATTTCCTCCCCCTCCATCATTTGGTTGAGTTGGAAGTAGACATCTAACTTATCAACCCATGCTTTCGTTGAGTTCTTGGACGAACCATCAAAAATCGGGAGGAACAATCTCCCCATGGTGCGCTGCAAATCGGTACCGTGTGTGTAGCTTCCTCCGCCTTGCCCTTTTCCCCTATTGTTACCCTTCAACTGACAAAATTCCCTGAAGGTAATGGCCACTCTAAAGTCGTGCCCATAGGACTGATACTCCACAAAATAGTCCCCCATGGGCATCTCCTCTTGCCCTTGCGGCCCTCCAGCACTGGATACTAGAAACATGGGGATAGTGGACATGGGTGGTGTATTGGGAGTGAGTGATACGTTGGGGCCATGAACCCCGTGGTGATGTGAAGTGTCATAGCCCTCGCCAAATTGGAATTCCCCTTGAATCCCTTTTCCCTTGTTGTTGCTACAAGTTTGCTACCACAGCTCCTCAATACCCTTAGACAAATCCTAAACGGCCTTGAGAATGTGTTGGGAAAAATCCTCCTCTTTACTCCTTTTGTCTCCCGCATTATCTCCCATGTTTGGCCTTTCAATCTCCGGTTCAACTATCACTAGATCTGGGGTAATTTGTAATTGCCTCTCTCTGCTCCTATACCTCTGCTTCTGGTAAGTCACGTTCTGTTGGTCTTCTGGTGTCATAGACCGATACTACTCCCATAGGCTGAGCCAAGACTATGAGCTTTGATACCACTGAAATATTCCTAATGGAAATATACAATGATAAACAAAGAAAACATAGAAAAAACACACAGATCAGACACAATAAATTGAGCCAAAAACTGTGCTGCTCTAAGCCATTTTATTATAAAATCACGGGGTTACAATCTGATGTTTGGAAAGTGTGCACCTAGACTTGCTCAAGGCAAGCTAGCAAGGCCCAAGTGATGAAGACAAATCCCCAAAAGTTGTTGGTTGATCTCCCTATGGCTCTACACTGATCTCCCCTGAAAATTGAGCTACTGGCTACAAGAAATGGCTATTAGGGCCTCCTCCAGTGCTTAGACAATTCCAGGAAATTGACCCCAAGCCCTCCTTCAATAACCCATGAAGGAATTCGGCAAATGTTGACCTCCGAATTTTGGCCCAATTTCCCCTAGCTCCTCTAGTTGCTAGGTATTTCGACCTACCTGTAAACGCTGCTATTGAATGTCCCCAAAATGGCTGAAAATCTCCTGCAAAACGCCTCCCGGAACTCCTCCACAAATATCAGCCTCAAATTCCTCCTCTCCTTGAGTCCCACATGTGGCATGAAAAAGAGCTGCGTAGTCACTAATAACCCTCCTCCACACACACACTGCAATGCTCCTGGATCGATCTAAAAATGATGGGAATTCCCTCCCAAGGCTGGCACTCAAAGTCCACTGAAGCAAGGGGTGAGATTCTCGTCTGAAAATCTCTTGTGCTCAACAACACATGCAGACTTGGCCTCTAGCTCAAGCGTGCTAGTCAAGATGAATGCTCAAATGATTAAAGATACCTAAAATGAGTGTCTCCTTCTCTTTTGTCATTGTGCCTCCCAATTGCCCATGGGGGCCCAACCATCGAACGCCCCATTGTTTCCCTCCAAGGAATGCATATTTCCAAAGGGGCCTTATTTCTCCTTGAGTGATCCCACCATCCACCAACATTTCGATTTTCTTCTTCTCCTCCTAAGTTGGGCCTTCCCTTAGCTCCAAAACTCAAGTGGGGTCCTATAACCCACTTTTCCTAAGTGTAAATGCAAAATATGAAAAAATTGGCAAAATTGATATTGTTGATTTCTGATAGCATCAAATGTGCTCTAAGTCTCAAATTTTGCAGGGAGCCTTGGGCACATGTATTCCAAAGAACTCAGAAATATTTTTGAGAAATTCCACCCAGAGACAGTTTTATTAAAATAACTAATTATTTTTAATGGGACCCTAAGTCTAAATTTAGGAAATTAAAATAATTAATGGGTATTAATCTAACTATGGGTGTAACTTCTAGAAGAAGACGAGGATCAAGCAGAAATGATCTTAGCCATTGATTAGCTTCTAATCTAGGCCATTGAAAATCAACGAGAAGATTATTTGAGGCTTGGGGATCATTTGGAAAACACACAGAGAGTTGATCAGTCAGATCAAATTGTTGAAGCTAGAGGCAGCGCAGTGATTTCGTAGTGATCACACAGAGAGGGGTAGAGAGAGTTTTGGTTGGAGGATCTTCTATGGAGCCAAGAATACTCAACAGAGAGGCAAAGAGACACACAGAGGAGGCAACACAGTTGGTAGAGAGACTGACGAGCCAGGAAGGGCTCACGCAAGTCCCACGCAGAGCGACACAAAAGCCTTCTACGCAGAGGTCTGAAACTTGCTGAGGAGGTTGATGTTCTAAGCCTGGAGGGCTAGAGTCAGCTCTTGAGAGCAAATCAATTCCCAGTGGAGGTGACGCAGGCCCACGCAGTGACTCCGTAGGGGTAGCACAAAAGTAACTAGGGACTCGTGGGTTCAGCTGCCGGATCAGCCGGGACTTGCATTGTAGTGTGAGTTAATCTCAGTAATTTCTTCTGTCTTGTGATATTCTCTGTATTGGAGTGCCAGTGAGGTCTCTAGAGGTTGTATTCAAAAATAACTTATGCTTAATAATAAAAAACTTAGATCTGCTGCACTGGTTTTCCCACATTGGTTTTTCTGGGGACATTTGTCCAAAAATAACTGTCATTTGTGTTGTATCTTTCTCTTGTTCAATTTCTTGTTTTGGCATATTATTTTAGATAGTGTAGGCTGCAGTGTATGTATTTCAATGTTTTCCATAGGAAACTGCAAATAACTTGTTCATGTAAATCTAACAAGTAGGAGAAATATCATCTACTGTTGTAATAGGAATTCTAGATTTAGGATTTTTCACAGATATTTCCCCTTAGCAACATTGCTAAGTGGGAATATCACACTTAGAGACCCATTCTTGTTGCAACTTTGTGAAATTTATTTGCCAAATCTAGGACTGTTGTGGCATGCCTGTTGTAACTCAAATAGTTCCGAAATCTCTATAAGAACAACCCTTTAAGGAATCCTACCTGACTCTGTAGCCCAACTTGAATGCATTGATATTCCCCTTTCATCCACCTCAAAAGTACTTAAAATCATAACTTGTATTTCTGTTTTAGGAATATGGAAATTACAACAGTGAATATCTTATTCTAGATGCAAATCCACAGATTTCTAACACGTGTCTATTTGGATTTTTCTAAATTAGCCAATTTATCTTGCAGTTTTTTACCTTGTTAAAAGGCTAATTAAATCTGATCATAATTTTGAAATATTAAAGTGCCATTTAAAACCCTAGATCAGATTTGCACCAAGCCCCTTCACTTCCTCTATATCTATGATATCTTGGGTTTAGATTACCTTAGGGAAACCCCCTTGAGCTACAGCAAAGATGGCATAAAGTGAAAAGGATAAGGCTACCAAGATTACATTTGGTAGCTTATCTAAGTTACCCTTGGGGTTTCAAAATTGAGCTTCAGGAATTTTACATGAAGTAAAAACCCAAGAGCTAACATGACCCTAGGGATGCACTGCATTCAAGGACATTTAATGTTTTTGCATGCAGGTATATGAAGTAGCACCAAGTTTTGCCGAATGTTCAACTGAGCTTATTTGAGTCCCAAATAGGGTTGAGATTTTGCTGATTTGGAGTCTCACAACCTTTGAAGTGAAAAATTGATGATCCTTAGACCCAATGGATGTTGAGCTAAGTTGCAGGAAACGTGGGTCTAGGGTCCGTTTCCGTACGGAAACGAAACGGAAACGCGTTTCCGCGTACCGTACGGCGTGGAAACGCGTTTCCGTCCGTACGGGCGCGTTTCCACACATTTCCAGGCGTTTCCACACGTTTCCACGGACGGAAACGCGTTTCCACGCCGTACGGGCCCCGTTTC
>APFE031396707.1:52595-93062 GCA_000404065.3 Pinus taeda | reverse complement strand
GAACTGCACTAAGCGTTCCAGTGTTGGTGGCCATCCTTAAACCACCGCCCTTTATACCAACATTTCATAGAGCACATTCAGCCTAGTGCTGCCATGCATATTTGCACATTTTGTATTACGGCTCTCTTCTTGGACTCATACATAACCCTTCGGATTAAGGGGGGGAATGTTGGACACCTAATCCTCAATGGGTTAGTGTGGAAGCGAAATGGACAAAAGGAGTCCAAGGGACCTTGGGATGTGAAACCCAACGGTCACCACATGTACTATAAATGTATATGATTTGTTAATAAAAATTGTATTGCATGTTTTATGTTTCATATCTTTCTCTCTCCCCATGTGTGTTTAACAACATCCACTGCACCGCTCCTTCCTTTACTTTTGCCCATGACACTGCGACTGCCACTGTTACATCTGTACTGCAACTCCCTCTCAACATGTTGCATCATGTTGCCCATAGCACTGCCACTGCTAACTATTGCACTGCAACTCAGTTACTGAGAAGTAAGTAACTGACTTCACCCAATCATTGCAATCCTGGTCAGACTGGAAGTCTCGTGATGCTGAAGCCACCTCTGCTGCTATCCTGTGCTCCCTCTGCTGCTACTGCACTGCTGCAACCTCTTCTATGCCTCTCGCACTGCCTTTCCGCTCCATCACACCTTGCTCCACTCGACACCTATCATCATGCTACTATCTTTAAGGGCTCCCATAGCCATATGTGATCGAAGAGTTTGGGCACCTCAAGGATCCTGCCCCCTTCTGTAGTCCTCTCGACTATAGCTCCAAGTCTCCCCACCTCTTCTCTAGAGGTGCATGAGCACTCATGGCACAATCGTCATCAATCTTGACATCCTTCTCCACCTTTACTGGACTAGCCTTTGAGTCGGAAGCTTCGCCCTTGCCTTTCGTCCTGGGGCAGTAAGAGGCATAATGTCCCAACGCCCCAAAGTTGAAGCACTTGACCTTGGAGATGTCTTTCTTTTCCTCTTCTGTACCCCCTATTGTCCCGCAGATGCGAGAGCTACATCCTCCTCCTTCTTGATTCGAATTCCAAGACTCCCGAAGAAATGTTCACTGGTAAGAAACCCGATGTCTCTCATTTTAGAATTTTTGGAAGTCCCGTATATTTTCATGTATCGAAAGAGAAAAGAAGCAAATTGGGTGCATCTGGAAAGAAGGGAATCTTTGTGGGCTATAGCGAAAATTCTAAGGGCTATAGAATCTATGTGGCTAGTCAAAGGGAAGTCAAGATAAGTCATGATGTCACCTTTGACGAAGATATGGCCTTTAGCAAGGTTGACAATCTTCCTATTCTAAGGAAAGATAAAGAAGTTGACACTAGGAAACCGGATGAGAAGGAAGATGAAACAATGCCCGATGTTGAAGAACCTATGGATCCTATTGATCCCCCTCCGCAACACCCTTCCTCCACTAGGAAGAGGCCCTCATGGCTCAAGGGGACTCTTGAAGATGCCGAGAGACATTTTGCACCCAAAGGGACTTTCCGTGAAAGTAAGAAGCCGACCAGGTATCAGGGATACTTGACCATTATGAGCACCATCATTCAAAACGAGCCTACATCGTTCGAAGAAGTCATAAAGCATCAAATATGGAAGGATGCTATGAATGAAGAATACGAGTCCATCATGAAGAATGATGTCTGGGATGTGGTCCCCAGAAACCAGGACAAAACAGTTGTTACCTCGAAATGGCTTTACAAATTCAAGCATGGAGTTGATGAGAGTGTTGAAAAGTACAAGGCTCGCTTTCTTTCAAGGCTTCTCTCGAAAGGAAGGTGTCGATTATGATGAGATATTTGCACTTGTTGCCTGATATACCACTATTTTCTCGATCATAGCCCTTGCTGCTTCGCAAGGATGGAACCTACATAAGATGGATGTCAAGACCGTGTTCTTGCATGGTTCGATTAAAGAGGAAGTCTATGTGGAACAACTCGAGGGGTTTGAGATTCATAATTGGGAATCTCATGTATGCAAGTTGAAGAAAGCTCTCTATGGACTAAAGCAAGTACCCTGAGCTTGGTATGAGAGGATCGATAGCTATTTGATGAAGCTCGGATTCACTAGGAGTGAAGCCGATCCAAACTTTTACTTTAAGGTTGAAGATGATAAGCCTCTCATACTGGTGTTGTATGTTGACGACCTCTTTCTGATAGGTGCACACCCTCTCATTCACAAATGTAAGAGGGAGTTGGCTTCCGAATTTGAGATGAAGGACCTAGGACTGATGCACTATTTCCTAGGGCTGGAGGTCTGGAAAAAGCTTGGAGAAATTTTCCTATCTCAAGGAAAATACGTGGTGAAGATATTGGAGAGATTTGGTATGGTGGACTGCAAGCCCGTGATTACCCCGATGGAGCTTAACTTCAAGAAATTATGCGGTAGCACTGCCGGACCTACATTGGGAAATACTTCTGAGTATCGTCAACTCATAGGAGCATTGATGTTCTTGGTGAACTCCCATCCATATATATGTTTTGCAGTCAACACGTTGAGCCAATATATGGTTGAGCCTCATCACTCACATTGGATTGGTGCCAAGAATCTTCTGAGATATCTTCGGGCCACAATCACTCATGGATTGAGATAAACTGCCGGAGATGTGAGGCTACATGGTTACGCTGATTGGGCAGGCAGTGTGGTGGACCGAAAGAGCGCTTCCAGGTGTTGTTTCTCTTTGGGTTCTGCTTCGATATCCTGGATGAGTAGGAAGCAGAAGTCGATGGCTTTGGGCATCGCTAAGGCTAAATACATTGATGTGAGTATGGCCTCCTGTGAAGCTGTCTCATTGCAGAAGCTCTTTAGTCAGCTGTTTGGTCATACACTAGATACTACCGTGATCCTTGCAACAACTAGAGTGGGATTAATTTATCAAATAATCTCGTATTTCATGATCACTCCAAGCACATCGATATCAGGTACCACTTTATCCAGGATATGGTACAACGAGGAGCAATAAGTCTCCATCATATTGGGGCTGATGAGCAGGTTGTCGACATTCTGACGAAGCCCCCGTGAAAGGTCAAATTATTGACTTTCCGAGAACAACTACGAGTCATGGAGAAATTCTCTTATGAAGGTCTTGTATGATACATACATTGAGCTCTGGGAGCTCCGAGGAGCTTGGGGTACTTCTTGGAGTGATGAGCAACCATAGGGTGACTGGTTCAGCCTTCCCCTAGTGGTTTGCTATGTACACAGTGAATGGTTCAGTCTTCCCCTGTGATACCCCATGGCAACATGTAGGTAAGATGAGTAGTTCATCCTTCTCCTGCTGAGACATCCTACCCATGCAGTCTGAGACTCATGGGAAGTACCTCTCACCTGGCCAATGAGTAGGGAAATGAGGATAGGGACCATAGTAGTACTGATGGATGCATCGTGTATCTACTGTACTCCCTATGCTAGGATAATATTGATTTGGGATCAATTGGAACTGACTTCGGGTCAGTAAGAGTGGTATGAGACACTCTTTATTTGGAACTGACTTCGGGTTAGTAAGAGTGATATAACTCACTCTCTTTTGGAACTGATTTCGGATTAGTAAGAGTGGTATGATAGACTCTCTTCATCGGGGTTTACTTCAGGTTAGTAAGAGTGCCATGAGACACTCTTTTATCTGGGACTGACTTCGAGTCAGTAGAGGATGGTATGATACACTCTCAATCACTTCTTCTTCATTGTTCAGTAGAGCAGAGCAGTGCATTTGATGGCATAGATAGTACCGACAGACAGATGATTAGCAGATGGAGTTCTTCTTAGTTGAGAGGGAGTGTTAAAATTGGAAACTAGGGCCAAACTCCATGTGGGTCACCTTATTTATGGCAGTTGATATTTTTCTTGGATTCCTCTCATCGAGAGATGTAGGATTGATTTAACGATCATCTGATTCTGACATGGATTCGTGGAGATATGAATTTATTTGTATTTCTTGACAATTTGTCAAGGTCGGTCAGCAAGAAAAACAGTGTTTTACACTCCCAACTCATCCTCAACGTGGCATATAAAAGGAGGAGACCTTGTGGCATTATGGCACTCATCTCATCATCTCATTCTTCTCTCTCCTAGTCTGATTGGGTATGCGTAGGAGGAGCAAGGCACTCACACATGGGAAGGAAGGACGCAGGTTTCATCTAGGGCAGTGTTGACTAGGGTTTACCATGGAGCAGCAGGGCTGTATTTTGACTGTGTTGACCAGCAAATAGGTCTGTTTTACTGTACTTTGGGTTGGGCAACCTATCCTAGGCTAGCCGCATTTATGGGCAGCAAAGCGTTGACTTGTTTGACCATACATTTGACCAGCGTTGACTATTGAGGGTTGACCGCAGAGCTGCACCTACATTGACTTTTGTTTGACCATCATTCTTGGATTGTTTTGGGCTGTGGGCTGTCTATCATTGTTGTTGGAAGCCGAGTTGACTGAGGTTGACTTGAGGTCATTCCTGACCTGTTTGACCAGCTTTGACTTTGCTAGTTAGGGTTTTATTGCCATTGTAATAAAATCATAGATTTGTGTAATTGTACTATCTCCCTCTCTGCTGAATCATTGAAGAATATAAGAAGAATTGATCAAGGGTTTCCCCACATTGGTGTTTGTCCCTGGTTGGTGCCACACATCTTATGTCTCGTCTTGGCTTGTCTTCTACTGTTTACATTTATGTTCTATTTGCATTTTACTATCATGTTGATGTGATTGCAATTTTGGAAATTGATATTGGGCTAATAAGAAAATTTGAAGTAAATTTATCATAAGTATAGAACATACCATAATTTAACAACCTCCCACTAGAAGGACGCCCCAACACCCTGGTTTCTTCAGTAATCAACTGAATGGATGCCGCAACACCCTAGCGAGCCACAACTCGCCCTAGCACCACCCTACCACCTTGAAGTGTTCACAGGCCCCAACCTGTAGGCGATTTCATACACCTGCCTAACACCTCCTTGCCACCCTATAATGATTGCAATAAGACAACACTGTGGATTCCCAAACCAGGGACAACAATCCACGATACAATAAGATGTACAATGATTTTTGTGTACTTGACCAAATACCCAATCACTCTATGACCTGCAACCCAACCATAACATTATCCCAACAACGACTCCTATACCTCTCAACACTGCCTCTTCGACTCTAGGCAGAATGACTCTTTCACAAATGACTCTTTTACAATCTTTAGAATGATGACTTTTTTACAAATGACTCTTTTACAACTTTACAATGATGACTATTTTACAAATGACTCTTTTACAACTTTACAACGATGACTCTTGGCTTTAACAATACTTCAAATATTTGGATATTTGTCATGTATTCAAGGATGTGTTGATTTGTGGTAGCATCAGATATGCTCTAGAGATATTCAAGGATGTGTTGATTTGTGGTAGCATCGGATATGCTCTAAAGATGAAAATTGGTGGAGAGGCTAAGGCACATGAGATTTCCAAGACCTAGAAATCGTTTGGGGAAATTCCACCCGGACGAAGAGATATTAAAATAATTAATATTTTTAATGGGGTTTCTAAGTCTAAACTTAGAAAATTAAAATATTAATGTGTATTAATATAATATGGGTGAGAATGTTCTAAATAACGAGGATCAAGCCAAATCTAATCTTTAGCCATTGATTAGGGACTTAATCTCGGTCATTGAATTCTCAACAGGAAACGTATAAGAGGAGGCTTGAGGTCAGTTGGAGACACACCAAGTTGATCAAGAATTCGATTTTTTGGGGCAGGGTTTACTAAAAAATCGAGTTAGTGATTTGTTGCATCGAGGGGCAGTTTGGTAGAAGGGTGAGAATACATATCAGAGAGGCAAAGAAAGTGTCGAAGAGACAGTGCTGAGCCTAGGAAGGCTAACGCAGAGGTAGCCACGATTGATGCAGAGGCTGAGGAGGCCAGCACAAAAGATGCAGAGGCAGCATAGGGTAGCAGAGTTGACGCTGGGCTAAAGAGGCAGCGCTAAGGAACTCTCGTGGGGTAGACTAGGAGCTAAGAGGCAGACGCAGAGCAAAAGAGCGTGACACAATTCCAGAGAGAAGCTTGGAGCAGCTTTCGTTGTCCCGCTGAGGAACTGTCGAAGTTGCTATGGGCTCAATCATCCGGAATATCTGTCTTCGAGGAGAGGCACTTTTTCCAAGGAAAATCTTTGAAGGGTGAGCCATTTTTGGCACCCTAGTTGAATTCAGAAACTACATAATAATAAAACCCTCATATATGTTGCACTAGTTTTCTCGCATTGGGTTTTTCGGTGACGATTGTCCAAAAATAACAGTGTCCGCTGTGTTGTCTCAGTTTATTTCAGTTGCTGATCTATATATGTGTGAAGGTTGCATTTGTGTTTATTTCGGTATTTATATTAATAAATAAACTTGTTAATGGAAAGAACAAGTAGGAGAGAATAAACCAGATAATGCAGTAGGGATTTCTGATGTGTTAGACTCATAAACTTCCATATGGTATTAGAGTATTGCAGATCACAAGAGGAATGAAGGCACCAACAGAAATCTGAGATTTGCAGCAGTAGCAGCTGTCCCGAGAGACAGCGTTGTTCCAGAGCAGAAGCAGCGAGAGAAGAAGTGACGCAGAGCCTAAGTCAGCATTTTGAATGAGGAGGAGGGTCAACGCAGAGACAGAGAGGGGCAGATCAGAGCTACGCAGTGCCTGGTCATCTTTCTCAGTCAGGAAAGATCGATGTTGTGGCCAGGAGGAGTAGATTCAACCTTTGTTGGGATTGCATAGAGCCTAAAGGGCTCAGTTTCTTCAGTTTTCGGGGCTTGGGGAGCTATGGGCAGATTTTGATTTGAGGAATTGGTGGGACGTTGTTTCTGTCGAAACAAAACAGTGTCTAAGGAGACGAAACCAAGGTAGAGGTAATCACTACCTCGACAGATTTCTAGCCAAGGAATCTAGATCTGTGTTGCAATGGCAAAGGAGGATTGGAGAGGAGTAGGGGAGCCGAGACCCAGAGAGTCTAGAAGAGGAGCTGAAATGGCAGTCAATGGATTGAGGGATCAAGACAGGTTGGACGAAGCTTCCAACTTTGTCATCTGGAAGACCAGGATCATGGCAATCCTGGACAAACATCGCATCAAGGACTTTTCCTTGAAAACCATAGCTATCCCAGTTGACCTAGCTGCTAATGAAAAGTATAAGGAGGCTAAGGCGAAAGAAAAGTTCTTGATCCTAGACGGGGTCAAAGATCGTGTCATACCACGTATTGCTGAGAAGAACACAAGGGAGATGTGGGAGGCGCTGACCACCTTATACTAGGGCTCTTCTGTGCAGAGGAAGATGCTATTGGAGAATCAACTGCGGTCATATCAGATGCAGAAGGGAGAGAAGATAGATCAGTTCCTTCTCATGTTGTAGGAGATTTGCGACTAGCTTACTTCCGTGGGGTCTACACCGGATCTAGAGTTTATGGTCAGGACTGCCCTGAATGTAGTCTCCGAGGAGTGGGAGACATTTGTCC
Source organism: Pinus taeda (assembly GCA_000404065.3). Lineage (NCBI taxonomy): Eukaryota > Viridiplantae > Streptophyta > Pinopsida > Pinales > Pinaceae > Pinus > Pinus taeda. The sequence continues at coordinate 85,559 of APFE031396707.1, read as the reverse complement.
AAAGTATTTTGGGCAGGGCTACTCTTCCCAGTTGGGAGATGTGGGAAGCTCTTCGCTAGGAAGAGATCAGGAGGATGACCAAGGTGGGGAGTAGTGGCAAGGGAAGTTGAATCAAGAAAGAGGAGGAGGAGGATGTGGCTCTAGCATCTGCGGGGCAGCAAGGGAAGAGGAAGAAGAAGGACATCTCCAAGGTTAAGTGTTTCCATTGTGGGAAGTTGGGACATTATGCATCCCAGTGTCCCAGGAAGAAAAACAAGGGAGAGGCTTCTGATTCAAAGGCAGCTCTAGCTAAGGCGGTGAAAGAGGTCAAGACTAATGACGATTGTGCCATGAGTGCTCATGCGCCTCTAAAGAAGAGGTGGGGTGATATCGAGTTGTAGTTAGGAGGACTACATACTAGGGGTAGGATCCTTGAGGTGCCAAACTTATGGATCATATCCAGCTATGGGAGCCCTTAACGACAGTAGCATGATGACAGGTGTCGGGTGGAGCAAAGTGTGGAGGAAGAAACAGTGCTTGAGTGCAGAAATCTGAGGCAACGTAGCAGAGGTTGCAGCAGTGCGAGAGGCACAAAGGTGTATGCAGTAGCACAGTGGAAGTAGAGGGAGCATAGGATAGCAGCAGAGGTAACTTCAGCATCACGAGGTTTCCAGACTGACTGGGATGTCAATATTTGGGAGAATTCAGTTACTTATGTCTCGGTAACTAAGTTGTAGTGCAGCAGTTAGCAGTGGCAGTGCTAGGGGCAGCATGGGCAGCATGTTGAGAGGGAGCTGATGTACAGATGTAGTAGTAGCAGTGGTAGTGTCATGGGTAGCAGTACAAGGAGCAGTAGTGTAGAGGATGTGAGGCAACAGGCCAAGCATCAACACAGGTACCGGTGCGGAGGATCAATGTGATGTTTCAGTGGTGGAGCATTACTAGAGCACATTCCTCACTAAGAGGGAGTGTTGATTTGTGGTAGCATTGGATGTGCTCTAGCCATGAAAATTGGTGGAGAGGCTAAGGCACATGAGATCCCCAAGACCCAAAAATCGTTTGGGGAAATTCCACCCAAATGAAGAGATATTAAAATAATTAATATTTTTAATGGGGTTCCTAAGTCTAAACTTAGAAAAATTAAAATATTAATGTGTATTAATATAATATGGGTGAGAATGTTCTAAATAACGATGATCAAGCCAAATCTAATCTTAGCTATTGATTAGGGACTTAATCTTGGTTGTTGAATCGTCAACAGGAAAAGTATAAGAGGAGGCTTGAGGGTCAATTGGAGACACCAAGTTGATCAAGAATTTGATTTTTTGGGACAAGGTTTGCTGAGAAATCGAGTTAGTGATCTTTTGCAGCGAGGGGAAGTTCAGCAGAAGGTCGAGAATACATATCAGTGAGGCATAGAAAGTGTCGGAGAGACAGTGCAGAGCCTAGGAAGGTTGACGCAGAGGCAGCTAAGACTGATGCAGAGCCCGAGGAGGCCAGCGCAGAAGACGTAGAGGCAGTAGAGGCTAGCAGAGCTGACGCTGGGCTGAAATGGCAGCACTGAGGAATTTTCGTGGGGCAAACTAGGAGCTGAGAGGCAGACGCAGAGCAGAAGAGGGTGACACAGTTCTAGAGAGAAGCTTGGAGCAGTTTTGACTATCCAACTAAGAAATTGTCGAAGTTGCTGTGGGATCAATCATTCGGTTGTTGATCAGCCGAAATATCTATCTCCAAGGAGAGCTACTTCTGCTAAGGAAAATCTCTGAAGGGTGAGCCATTTCTGGCACCCCAGTTGTATTCAGAAACTGCATAATAATAAAACCCTCATATTTGCTGCACTGGTTTTCCCACATTGGGTTTTTGCAGGTAAGATTGTACAAAAATAACGATGTCCCTTGTGTTGTCTTAGTTTATTTCAGTTGTTGATCTGTATATGTGTGAAGGTTGCATTTGTGTTTATTTCGATATTTATATTAATAAATAACTTGTTAATGGAAAGAACAAGTAGGAGAGATTAAGCTAGATAATGCAGTAGGGATTTCTGATGTGTTCGATTTAGAAATTTCCACAAGATGTTCTGTTGCAATGCTTCCTTTGATTTGATACTTCTGCTCTTGAATTCTTGCTTGATGTTGTACTTGAATCTTCTTCTACTTGCATGCAAAATTGTGAAAATTCTATCACTGCAGCAACTGATTTTCTTTTCCTACTTATTTCATCATAAGTTATTCATGAAATTACTTAAACAAACATTAAAATAAATACTGCTATAGATATTACACTGTAATACAGAAACAAACATATGCACACATTGATAGTTATTTTGGACTAATGTCCCCGGAAAAACCCAATGTGGGAAAACCAGTGCAGCAAGGGAGGATTTTATTATTCAGTGATTTTCTTGTACAACAGGGTGTCAAACTGGCTTACCCACAAATAGACAAACTTCCAGCACTTTTCTAAACCCAACGCAAGTTCTTCTGACCTCTGCTATAGCCTGAAACCCTCTGCGTCAGCCTATTGAAGCTCTACGCAGCCTCTCTGGGCTTTTGCGTCACTCCTATAGCCTCTGCGTGGATGATGCAGGGCCTTCTGGCTCTGCGTAGCTTCCTCTGGCTCTGCGTCTGCCTCTTCTGCACTGATCTCCCATCTCTCTGTTCTGTACTTGCTACATCCTGACTGCTCTCCAAACCACTAGTTCAATTTCTCAGCAAACCCTGCTCCAGAAATTGAAATGACTGGTCTCCCTCAGTGTATTCTCCAAGTGCCCCTTAAGCCTCCTCTTATACTTTTTTTGGTGACATCTCAACAACTGAGATTAAGTCCCTAATCAACGGCTAAAATTAGATTTGGCTTGATCCATGTCTTTTGGACCATTCTAACACAGATTCATATTAATACACATTAATATTTTACTTTCCCTAAGTTTAGACTTAGGGACTCCATTAAAAATATTAATTATTTTAATATTTCCTAATCTGTTTAGAATCTGCCCAAACCCTTTCTGGGTATCGGAGATCTATGTGCCCCAACCTCTCCATCAAATTTCGTGGCTAGAGCACATCCAGTACTACCCCAAATCAACACTCCCTCTTAGCAAGGATTGTGCTCTAGCAACACTCCTCATTGAGTATTACTCTGATCATCCGGCATCGGTACTTGTGCTGATGCTAGGCCTTCCTGCCCAACACCTCTACACTGTTGCCTCCTATATTGTTGCCCATGACTCTGTTACTGCCACTGCTGCATCTGTATGACAACTCCCTCTGCATCTGTGTTGCTACTGGTCCTTTCTCCCAACACTGCATCCGCACTGCAACTTCCCTCTGCATCTGTGCTGTTGTTGGTCCTTTCTCCCAACACTGCATCTGCACTGCAACTCCCTCTTCCTTCGTGTTCCTAACACACTACTTCTAAAAGGGGTTCTTTACCATCCCCATCTTTTCCTTGAAGTAGTCAAATTTTGACTTTCCAAGGGCCTTGGTGAGGATATCTGCCACTTGTTCCCCTGTAGGAGTGTAGCTCAACTGTACAACTCCTCGTTGGACACAATCTTTGACAAAGTGACACTGGATATCAATATGATTCGACCTATCATGAAATACTGGATTCTCAGAGAGTTTGATGCAACTCTGATTATCACACATGATCCTAGTCGTCTCCATATTTCTTCTGAATAGGTTTACCAGTTGTTTTCTAAGCCATGTGGCCTCATACGAAGCTGTGATTGCTGCCATATATTCTGCCTCAGACGAGCTCAGAGCCACGGACTCCTGTTTCCTACTACACTAGGAGGTTATTCCTAATCCAATGTTGAAATAATACCCAGAGGTACTTTTCTGATCCACTGAACTTCCTGCCCAATCTGCATCAGTAAATCCACTCAGCTTGATATCCTTCCCCTTTTTGTACAAAATCCCATAATCAACTGTTCCCGATAAATACCTGAGAACGTGCTTGATCGCTGCCCAGTGAGCCCTCTTTGGTTCCACCATGAACTGACTGAGGGTGTTGACAGTGTAGCAAATATCTGGCCTGGTATTGACTAGATACGTCAGGGACCATATGAGTTGTCGGTATAGGGTGGGATCGACATCCTTGTCTTCTGATGCATCAATATTCTTCGAGTTGGTGATCGTTGGCGTAGCCATAGGTCTACAGTCTCCCATCTCGAACCTTTTCAAGATTTCTGTAGCATACCTTCCTTGCTCAAGGAAGATTTCTCCTTCCTGCTGCTAAACTTCCAACCCTAGGAAATAGTGCATTCGTCCCAGATCCTTCATATCGAACTTTGTGGCTATATTCTTCTTGCAGTCTTCAATGAGTCTGGATGATCCTGTCAGGAAGAGATCATCCACATATAATACTAAGATAAGTGGCTCACTCTCTACGACTAGATAGTAGAGATTCGAATCTGCGTCACTCTTGACAAACCCCATCTTCTCCAAGTAGCCATCTATTTGACCATACCACGCTCTTGGTGCCTGCTTCAACCCATACAAGGCTTTTTTCAGTTTGCATACATGAGACTTCTTCTCATGAGTTTCAGTTGTTCAATGTATACTTCTTCTTCTATTACCCCATTTAGAAATGTCGTCTTGACATCCATCTGATGGATCTCCCATCCCATCTGGGTTGCAAGAGATATCACGGTCCTAATAGATGTATACCTGGCTACCGAGGCGAAAGTTTCCTCATAGTCAATCCCTTCCTTTTGAGGATACCCCTTAGCCACAAACCTAGCCTTGTATTTTTCAATACTGTCGTCCGCAGTATATTTGATCTTGTAGATCCATCTTGAACCTACCACAGATCTGTCTTGAGGTCTTGACACCACCTCCCAGACATCGTTTACCATTATGGAGTTATACTCCTCCTCCATCGCATCTAGCGAGACCTGATGCTGAGTTGCCTCCTTGAAGCCGGTAGGCTCTCCATCCTGAGCTACTAACACCTGAAAACTGTCTGGTTGTTTTCGCTCCCTTTCACTGTTCCTTGGCTCTCCGATGAAGTTCTTTGCATCACGCAGAATCTGACAAAGTTCCCTGCTGGTTCTTCCTCTGCCAACAGGTGCTTTTGTTCGCTCCTCTTCCTCATCTTGAGAATCTTCCGAATCCGACGAACGATTCTTCACTTCCGTTGGTTGAAAAGGCATGACCAACAGATCCTCTTTCCACTGCTCCTTGGAAGACATTTTGCAAGATCTTCTGAAAGCTCTGTCCTCCATGAACTTTATATCTCGTTGTACTACTACCTTCCTGCTTCCTAGAAGATAGATCCTGTATGCCTTGGTGTTCTCGCTATATCTTGCCAGATACCCCTTTTCTACACTCTGATCCAGCTTCTTCCTCTTTTCTTTGGGTATGCGACAATATGCCAAACTCCCAAATATCCTGAAATGACTGACTTCAGGTGTCTTCTCAGTTAAGACATTCTCTAGAGTAATCTTGCCCAATGCCTGATGAGGAGTCCTGTTCTGAACGTAGACAGCTGTGTTGCATGCTTCTGCCCACAGGAATTTTGGCATATCCTGATCATACAGCATGGCCCTAGTTGCTTCTACAATAGTCCTGTTTTTCCTTTTTTCCACCCCATTCTGCTCCGGAATGTAGGGAGTTGTCCACTCCCTTTTGATGCCTTCCTTAGCACAATAATCAATGAAGTCCTTATCGACATATTCTCCACCATTGTCTGAGCGCAAGACTTTTATTTTCTTACCAGTCAGATTCTCCACTAGAGCCGTGAACTCCTTGAATCAACAAAAAACCTCATCCTTGGTTTTCAGAAAATAGATCCAAGTTTTTCTCGAGTGGTCATCAATGAAGGTAAGGAAATACTTGGCACCGTTGAGAGCTTTGACGGACATAGGTCCGCAGATATCTGAGTGTATCAATCCTAGTACAATCTTGGCCCTGTGGTTGCTCCTAGGAAATGCCGCCTTGGCATACTTTCCTAGAGCACATCCCCTGCATACATCATCTCGTTCCGTACTCAGTTCCGGAGCTCCTGTTATAGTGCTCCTAAGAATTCTCAGAGCTCCATGGTGCAAGTGACCCATCCTTCTGTGCCATAGTTCGTTCAAGTCTTTGTCCCCATGACTGCCTATTAGTTCCATTGGAGATTCTAGTTGTAATATGTACAACCAATTACTTTTGATCCTGATTTGCACTTTCTTTTTCCAGCTCGGGTGTTTGACGTATACCTTTTCCTTGATGAAGTAGACGTTATAGCCCTTGCCTTGTAGTTGTGACATGGAAAGTAAGTTCATCCCCAATCCTGGCACATGCGGCACATTTGTGGCACGGAACTGCTCCCTTGATTCTGTCTGAAAAACTATGGTACCCTTTCCTACTGGAGTACACTTTGCCTTGTTCCCCATGGTGATCTGAAAGTTCATCTTCTCTTCTCGATATTCTGAGAAACATCTCTGATTCCCGTCATATGCCACGAGGCTCCACTATCTATATACCATACTTCTGATGATGCAGCACTAGTCATGCACGCCACTTCTACTTCCAACTTGGAAGTCAACATAGAGAAAGCGAAATCTCTCTCTCTTGTGCAATCTTCTGAAAATCTGTGTGAGTCCCCTGAGGTGGATGCCTCTGCATCGTGGTCTCGACCCATAACTGATTTTCCTTTCTGTCTTTGATTACTTGCTCTGGAACTGTGTGAAAATTCTATCACCGCAACCACTTATTTACTTTTCCTACTTATTTCATCATAAGTTATTCATGAAATTACTTCAACAAACATTAAAATAAATACTACTATAGATATCACACCATAATATAGAAACAAACATATGCACACATTGACAGCTATTTTGGATTAATGTCCCCGGAAAAACCCAATGTGGGAAAACTGGGGCAGCGAGGGAGGATTTTATTATTCAGCAATTTTCTTGTACAACGGGGTGCCAAATTGGCTTACCCACAGATAGACAAACTTCCAACACTTTTCTAAACCCAGTGTAGGTCCTTCTGACCTCTGCTACAGCATGAAACCCTCTACGTCAGCCTGAAACCCTCTGTGTCAGCCTACTAAAGCTTTGCGCAGCCTCTCTAGGCTTCTACATCACTCCTACAGCCTCTGCGTGGATGACGTAGGCCCTTCTGGCTCTGTGCAGTCCCTCTGCCTCTGCGGGGCTTCCTCTGGCTCTGCGTCTGCCTCTTCTGCGCTGATCTCCCATCTCTCTATTCCGTATTTGCTGCCTCTTGACTGCTCTCCAGACAACTGGTTCAGTTTCTCAGCAAACGCTGCTCCAGAAATTGAACTGACTGGTCTCCCTCAGTGTATTCTCCAAGTGCCCCTCAAACCTCCTCTTATACTTTTTCTGTTGACATCTCAACAGCAAAGATTAAGTCCCTAATTAACCGCTAAGATTAGATCTGACTTGATCCATGTCTTTTGCACCATTCTAACACATTAATATTTTATTTTCCCTAAGTTTAGACCTAAGTTGCACGAAACAGAGAAACGGGTACGAGTTTCCGAAATGGGCGTGGGTACGAAATGTGAACCGCCCCCCCCCAAATTTTGGAAATGGGGAAATGCAATATATATATATATATATATATTAGGACATTTAAGAAATATGTGCAATCATAAAGCATAATTGATACATTATGATTAAATTGTCAATGCATAAACTATAAGTCTCTAAATTTACATAACATTTACTCATGAATAATCACATAATAAAGATAGCAATATCCAAAATCAACCACGAGAAATTTCTAATTTCTTGTCTCGTGCTTGATTGGGAGTCTCCTCCTACATAGTCGAACGACCTTAGTGCTCTTGATTAAATACAAGTTCCATATCCTAGTATCCTACGTGCTCTTGATTATTGAGAGTCTCCCCTACATAGAGGGTTTGGTTCTCTTGATTAAATACAAGTTCCATATCCTAGTACATGACAAAATCCAATGGAAACATTGTAATCCCCCCAATCATGAAATCCTGAAAAACAGATAAGTCTGCTAGATTTTGAGTGAGATCTAAAATTCTACTTTCTCCATATGAAATCCAATGAGGGTGAAACCACTCTCAAACATCCTGAGTCATTTCATGGTAATGTTAAAAATTTAAGGAGAATGTCACTTTTACTTTAAGAATTTAACATTACCATGAACTGCATATCCACACTAGGGCCATAGGCTTGAACATTAGGCTGGCCCGCTCAAAACAATTCTCTTTTTTATAACTTGAGAGGCATCTAGAAGATATTTTAGCCACCCAATAAAAAATTAGAAGCGAAAAAAAAAAAAAAATACAAGAAAAAGTCAATTTAGAAGAGGAAACTTCGTTGTAAGACCTGTAAACACATTTCCGGTCGTACTGGCCACGTTTCCTCCTCGAGAAACGGGCTATTATGGCTGGAAACGCATTTCCAGGCTGTACAATACGAGTTTCCTCGTTTTAGTTTCGTTTCCGACCGGAAACGGGCCTTTCTCCAACATTTCCTACAACTTAGGTTTAGACTTAGGGACTCCATTAAAAATATTGATTATTTTAATATCTCCTGATTTGTCTATGATTTGCCCAAACCCTTTTTGGGTATTTGAGATCTTATGTGCCCCAACCTCTCCACAAAATTTCGTGGCTAGAGCACATTCGATGATACCCCAAATCAACAAAAATTTGCCTGGCGAAACCAATCCCAAAACAAAACAAAATACCCTTCAACTTACCTCTGCCTGCAAAACACATGTAACTGCATAATAATGAATAAATACAAATTAAAATTACAATGCGTACTTGATGTCTGCTTGTCATTTTTGTTGTTGACTTGTTGCTGCAGTAGACAAAAACTCCCACTCTTGATATAGGCCTGGACTCTATGCAAGACTATATCCAAAACTGACCTAAAGATATATACAATAAAAACTGCTGACGGACTCTAGACTTGTGATGGACCAAGTTCTAAGTACAACAACAGAGACTATTTTATCAACTATGACAAGACAAGTAACATGAACTTACGACATCATATCGATTTAACAGACTTGGTGTAGCATCAAGAATATGACATCCGAAAAACTAACTATGATATATAGAGACATAGAGATATAATCGAGACACTGTATATACTTACGTTGTCCTGCAAAAACATATGTCAGAGATGATACTCAAAATTCAAATGTAAACACTAATCATACATACCTTGTTGTAGGAGACTTACCCTTGACTGTTGATGTGTCGTCCTTATTGCAGTGATCCTTGAATGCATGATTTTTCTTGCCTTCTAAGAGCTCGATATTGAATCTATTGTATCTATGTAATTTCGGATCTTCAGGGTCTAAAATTTCATCTTGTGGTATCCCTCTGAGACCTATTTCCAACCCAACAAGCATGATCAATATTGGATTCTTCAAGAAAGAGTTATGCCCAATCTCCCACAATGACCTGATTATAGACTGGTTGAGTAGAGCAAACTTGTACGAAGTGCCACGTGTCACTGTTGCAACCTGTGGCCCTGAAAACGACACCCTACAAACTATAGTTCATCCTCTTTCTGTCACTAATTACAAAATTTGAATCCAATGCTCTGAGAGAAAGTTATGACGATTTTCCCAACGTCACCTTTTTGACATGGAATCCAGGAGCGTGGAAAAACCCTAACTTCCTCGGATCATATCGCCGAAAATATAGCAAACCAAGGTCTGAAATTCGGTCATGAGGTTCATCAAGATTTTGGCTCAAATGGGTTTTAATTTCAGCTTCTAAAGCTTTGCAGAAAAATAGTTATAGCGAAAATATCACGATGACCTGTTTGAAGCCACAAAAACCCTACTAGAGGAGGATATGAGGGTCACTATTTATATGAATGTATTGAGTTGAGAGGGTTCTCAACAAGTGAACGTTGGAGGGCTTTTAGGAGAAAAAAAAATATTATTAATTATTGACTATTCAATGACAACCAATTATGAGTGCCATGCCACAACCCCATAGGGTTTTAGCTCACTAACTAGGGTTACTAACTTCAAACACGAATATCTCTCAAACCGTGAAGAATTATGTGGCATGCCATATATCAACAGAAACATCTCGATGAGTAGAATCCATCTAGAATATCCTTGACTTAGAATCAATGTTTTTAAAACTGGAACCGGTGATCGGACCGGTCCACCTAATAAACCGATTTATCGACTGGAACCGATCTAACTGGGACTGGTTTGGTCTAAACGAACCGGTTTTAGAAAAATACATTAAATAATTAATTTTTAATGAAACAAAACTATTTTTAAGATTTAAAACCATGATTCCAAGCCAATAGAGACAAAATATGCAAAGTTTGCTCATTTAAATACCATGTAAAGGTGAATATATCAAAATGGCACCGAGTGCAGTACATATCATCGACAAAATAGCAAAATACATAAGCAATGAGGCTCTAAATGGCATATAAAGTCCAAAAACAATGTTGCAAGCTATGAGGCCATTGGCCTACTACAAGTCTATAGTGTACACATGATCAATCATCAAGTTCATCACCACTACTAGCCACAGGATCATCAGGAGCTACATAGACATCATCTGGTTCACAGTCTGAGGATGCCTCAGCCTGATCTGCAACCTCAGTAGGAATGCCACCAATAACAATAGGAGTGGACCTAATGGATGGATGAGTTTGTCGACCTGCACGACTAGTGCCTTCCATTGGTTCTTTGCCTTTCCTTGATGCTGCTACTGATCTTGGTTCTAAAGCCGCCACAAAATCTGCTTCATCCCCCGCTAAAGCCATGTCGATATCAAAATCAGTTTCAAACACATGATCTTCAGTCTCCTCCACCCATTCTGATGTTGGATCAATATCGTCCAGCAAAATGGGATCTAGATCAGGTGCTTTATTCATCATTTGGTTCCTCCTCAGTCGAAGGTTGTATTGCACGAAAACAAGATCATTTAACCATTTTTGTTCCAAATAGTTTCTCTTCTTCATGTGTATGCGCTCAAAAACAGACCAATTGCGCTCACAACCTAAAGCACTACAAGTTTGACTCCTTAATTTCCCTCCAAAACCCCTAAACTACCTTGGAAAAGCCCCACTGTGGGTCCTCGGTGGGCATGGCAGGTAACCTGCCGGTTTAGGACGAAACCGGTTGGTTTGTAGCAAACCGGACGGTTAGGACCGGTTAGGGCCAAATTCTCGCCACAACGCCTCCTTAACTGGGTTTTTCAACCGGTTCCAACCAGTGGCCCTGCTGACCGGCCAGTTAGACTAGTAACCGGTTAGCTAGGCCAGTTTTAAAAACTATGCTCAGAATAGAGTAAGTTGTCAAGTCAAAATGCCCATGCAAGATCAGGGTAGCCCCTGGTGCTGCTTGGGTAATGGGTTGACATCAATGATGACCACTGATCAACACATACGATCCCAATCTAGCAGTTTTTCTCTACCCAGTATACTCTGGAACGAAAACTTGCCATTCTTCGGAAACATTGTTTAGGGCTAACCACACCAATTCTGTAGGCTAGGGCGCTGACCCTACTGAAGGCAACTTGTCCCAGACATCTTGAAGTCTAGTAAGGAAGGGGTCTATGCGCTCCCCTTTCTGCATCCTCGTGCATCTCAGCTTCTCCTCAACATACATTTTCTGCTGCTTGAAAGATCCCTTATATAACGTAGCAAGTGCCTCCCACATCTGTCAAGCAGTATCTTTGCCAACTATGTGATCTCGAACCCCATCGAGAATCAACCTTTTTGCTTTCCCCATCCCCTTCTTGTACTTCTTAAGCGGATCTGCATCTGCAGGTACAACTACCACACTATCAATGTAAGTCTTGAGATCATGTTCATCTAGAAAGCAGGAAATTCTAGCCTTCCAGATCACATAGTTAGAGGCTCCCTCCAACCGATCTTGATCTCTCAACCCTGCTAATGCCATTTCTGAAAAATGTCGAATTCCTCCTCTTCTCCTCTAAGCAATTGCTGCCCAGCTATTCGCACTCCCTTCTGGAGTGAGAAATTTTGCACACAACTACTGCTGCTTTGCGAGGTAAATTTTAACTTCTATGCTAGAAGTCCCCTGAGGAAAGAATTCCCTCAATGTGTGCTCTTCCTTCCTCCTGACGCTATTTGCACTTGCAAACTGCTACAAATTTTGCGTTCGAGCTGAAGATCTGCTCTGCAAGGAAAATATTGTTGCTCCCTTCTGCCTCTGGTAAGCTTTGATCTGGAAAATCTAATTTCTCTATGGACTCACTCAGAGAAATAGACCTTTCCTCAAAATGCGACCCTCCTGGCCCAAGGACTGTGTTGTCTCTTGAGGTTGAGCCGTTGCCTATGCAGAAATTCGAACCTCCTTCTCCTCTTATGCTACTGAGCTCCCCAGCATACGATCTGTGCTCTAATACCATGTGAAAATTCAATCACTCTGAATCCTACTACAACAACTGATAATGTTTCTTCTATTTGTTAAATTAATCAACCAAATTATTTGCAGTTTCCTACGACAAATATCAAAATATATACACTACAACCTTCACAAAATAAATATTGTGGAAGAAATAAAAACACTTGAAGAATAGATGCACACACACAATAATACACTGTTGTTTTTGGACCAATGTCCCCGGAAAAACCCAACTTGGGAAAATCGGTGTAGCAGCTGAGGGTTTTATTATTAAGCAGCAATAAATCTGAGTAAATATCTATGGAAGCTCAAATCTAGCTTTCCATAAAGAGAAAATGACTAACAAAAGTCTCGTGAGAAAAATCTCACTTCCACCAGTGATCTGACACTGACCTTAGCTCAAAATGAGCTACTCTTTGTTGCCTCTGCATTGCCTCTGCGTCACCCTACGTAGATCTGCATCAACCTTGCTTGGACCAGCGTCTCTCTCACTCTTTTTATCAACTGCTACTATGGAAACTCAATCTTCTGGCCTTTGGGCTCCCATTTTGGCTCTTGCCACTGAATCTCGACTTCTTGTCAACAAAATACAAATCTTCCTCCGAAGCTTTGCACTACCTCTCTACACTGCGTCAGCCTCTCTGTGGAGTACGCTGTCTCTTTGCTATGCACTCATGGACTAGAAAAAACTTACTTTTGGCCTTACTATCCCTGCCCCTCTCTCACTGCTTCGAAACCACTGAATCACCTTCGGCAACACACAACTGCTACTCTGGAGTTCGATTTCCAGCAATATCAAATTCCTTGCTCCTCAAGTGTGTTCTCCAACCCCCATCAAAATTCTTCTTATAATCTCTCGTTGAGGCTTCAATGGCCAAGATGAAAACATAATCGATGGCTAAGATTAACTAGAACTCGATCCATGTCTTCTTCTAGAAGATTCTCACTTAATTAATACCCTTTAATTAATCAATTTTCCTAAGTTTAGACTTAGGCACCATTAAAAAAAGATTAATTATTTTAAATAAGTTGTCTCTAGGTGGAATTTCTAGAAATGATTTCTGGGTTTTGGAGAATACATGCATTCTATCCTCTCCACCAAATTTTGTGGCTAGAACACAACTGATGCTACAAAAATCAACAGACCTCACATGCAAATCGGTCCTTGGAATACTCCACTAGCAACTGTACCCTCCAATCTGGCGCAATGCTCATCACTGAGATGGCGGTCGGCGTCCTGGATAACGCATCAGCTACCACATTGTGTCTTCCCTTAACATGATCAATGTCAAAGTCATATGCCTGAAGCTTGCTCACCCACTTTTGTTGCCTCTCTTGCAGTTGTTTCTGCTCCAAGAAGAATTTGAGGCTATTGTGGTTTTTCATCACCCGAAACTTGTTTCCCACCAAGTACTATCTGAACTTGGCTAGCACATGCATGATGGCTAACATCTCTTTGTCATATATGGAGTATAACCTCTTGTGGGGAAGTAGCTTCCGCTCTTTAAAGCTATCAGGTGTCCCCCCTGCATCAAAATTGCACCTACGCCCTCCCCTGATGCATCACACTCAAGTACAAAGGGTTGTGCGAAATCTGGAAGTTCCAACATCGGGAAACCGCTCGTAACTTGTTTGAGGCGCTCAAAAGCCTCCTACGCCCCATCTGTCCAATTAAATGCCCCCTTCTTTGTCAAATCAATGAGGGGAGTCGTGAACTGAGAGAAGCCCTTCACGAACTTCCTATAGTAGGTACAAATACCCACAAAACCCCTCAACTCTGTCACAATCCGGGGCACTGGCCAGTCACAGATGGACCTGATCTTATCCTCATGCACTCTCACCCCATCCTCCCCAATGACATGCCCCAAATAGAGCATCTCCGTCAATTTGAACTCACACTTGGACAACTTAGCGTAAAACTACCGCTCCTCCAAAATACTCAACACCGTCTCGAAGTGTTGCAAGTGCTCCTCCCAGGTCCTGCTATAGATCAAGATATCATCAACAGATACCAACACGAATTTCTGCAATTGTCCATGAAATACATGGTTCATGCAGGACTGGAAAGTGGCAGGTGCATTGGTTAGCCCGAAGGGCATAACCAAGAACTCAAAGTGTCCATAGTGACACCTGAAAGTTGTCTTAGGGACATCCTGATCCCTCACTCTGATTTGGTGGTACCCTAAACACAAGTCTATCTTGCAGAAGAACTTAGCCCCTCTCTGCTCATCTATGCGTGGGATGGGGTAGCGGTTCTTCAGGGTCTTCTTATTGAGGGCCCAGTAATCTATGCACATGCATAATACCTCGTCTTCCTCCTTCACCCAGACAACTGATGAAGCAAAAGGGCTAGAGCTAGGCCTATTATGCCAAGTTCCAACAGCTCATTAATGGCCCGCTCAATCTCATCTTTGTAAGCCTTTGGATCTCTGTATGGGGTGGTAATCACGGCCTGTACCCCCAGCTCTAACTCAAGTGTGTGCTCAAATCCCCAGTCAAGTGGCTGCCCTGGTGGTATATCTCTATACATCACCGAGTACTTGTCTAAGATGGCCTGTACATCAGGGTGTGGTGGCCTGAGCAGACCCCTAGCCTCAGAAATCCTGAACTCCACTGCCTACTCAATGTCACCATGCCTTAGGTCAGCCTCCATCCTGTGTGTTGAAATAATCTATGGAGGGTAAGAGTGCATGCCCCTAAGGACAACCAAGTTGCCATATGGCCCTGTAAAATCCATCTCCAACTTCCTCCAATCAGTAGTGACTTGACCAAGAGAATAGAGCCATTGGACACCCATCACCACATTGGTGTCCTGTACATCCACCACAAAGATATGTTTTGTGACTGAATATTCCCCATCATCACTGTCAGAGCGGGAACATACCTTGTACACTGCATGGTCTTGTCCCCTGGCACAAGGACTGAGAACCCCTCAAACTCCTTAGTCGTGATCCCTCTCCTCTGCACCATCTATGCACCGATGAAGTTGTGGGTGGCTCCATTGTCCACCAAAACTAAGACACATTGCCCCTGCACTATGCCTCTGATCCTCAAAGTCAAAAACTTAGGTACCCCACGTAAGGATGCAAGGACCCCTCATGTTGGTGCGAAAGGGGCTCCCTCGGGTGGTGGCGGTGATTTTCTTATACTTGATAATTACTTGTGAGATTCTTGTGTTCTTATTAACTTGCTTGTCTTCTTCTTTTATCTTAGTTCATCAAGCAATTACCAAAATAGTAGCACAAAGATCAAGGACACCAGATGTAGGCAGGCAGCCAGGGCAAACCCCAATCCTGGGGAAAGCCCAAGCAACAACTCTTCCTTCAATAGTTTTCTTGAGATAATCCAAGACTCTGGACTTAGATACAGACTTCCTCCATACCAAGTCAGCCCTTTCCTTTTTCAGCAAATGATCACTTTCCAGTACTGTCTTCGACCTAGATGCAGTAGTAGCAGCAGCAACACTTCAATGCAGTCTTATCTTCGACCTAGCAACTTCAATCTTAATGCAACAACTTCGACCTTGAAGAAGCACTTATACCTTGAAGCAACACTTCGATCTTGATGTCGTACTTTGACCTTGATGTTGTACTTCGACCTTGATTCCGTAACAAAACTTCAATGTTGATGTCGTAGCCCAGAAAATCACACACTTGAGAGAGAGATATAACCCAAAAACTTTGATCTTGCAATTCTCCTTCCACTGCAACGTCGCACTCTTTCAGGGCTTCTTCTATGCGATCGAACTTGTGTGAGTGATTGTCCTCCAAATGAATCGAATTGCTTCAATATATAGGCTTCTGGTGAGGTCAAATTACCTTTCTTGAGGCGAACTTGGCGTGGAGGTGACAAAATTAATTTTTGACTCAAAAATAATTCTTTTTACTTGATTCAAAAGCCTAAGAATGGTCTTATTAAATGTACAATGACTTTAATGACTCATCATAAATCCTAGAAGTCCTCAATGGGGACTTTGACCTAAAACACAATGACCCAAGCATGAAACCCATGCTTTAATAAGTCATAATAATAATTGTGAAAATTCTTGAATCTAACACATCAAAAACCCCTACTGTAGTTACTGGTTTATAATCTCCTACTTGTTCTTTACATTAACAAGTTATTTAATTGCATAAACATCGAAGTAAACACTATTGCAGCCTTCACAAATATACAGATCATGCACTGAAATAAATAGAAACAATAACACAAGGGACGTTGTTATGTTTGGACAATCGTCCCCAAAAAAACCCAATTCGGGAAAACCGGTGCAGCATATAGAGGGTTTGTTTTATTAAGCAGATTTTGTCAATACAACTAGGGTGCCAGAAGTGGCTCACCCAACAGAGAATATCCTCGGCAGTAGTACCTCTCTCCGAAGACAGATATTTTGGTAAATCAGCAGTCAGATGATCAAACCCCACAGTGACTCCGACTATTCCTTATGCTGGATAGCGAAAGCTACTCCAAGAACTACTCTGGAACTGCGTCACTCCTCCAGGTGCTGCGTCACCCTCTCTGGCTCAGAATCTGCTAATCTGCTCTTATTCTGCCCCACAGAATCTCCTCAGCGCTGCCTTTGAGGCCTGACGCCAGCCTCTATGGCTTTTGCGTCACCTGTGTTAGCCTTCTGCGTCCTCTACATCAACTCTTCGGCCTCCGCATCAACCCTTCTAGGGCTTCTCCCGGCACTGCGCTGCCTCTATGCTATGTATTCACTCACTAAAACTATAATCTCTAACTTGATTTCCTCAGCAAACCTCACCCCTGAAAATAGAATTCTTTGATCACTCGGTGTATCTCCAACTGACCCTCAAGCCTCCTCTTATACTTTTCCTATTGATGAATCAACGGCCTAGATTAAGTCCCCAATCAACGACTAAGATTAGAACTAGCTTAATCCTTGTCACTTAGAACTTTCGCACCCATATTTTATTAATACACATTAATATTTTTATTTTCCTAAGTTGAGACTTAGGAACCCATCAAACATATTAATTGTTTTAATAATCCCTCATTTGGGTGAAATTTGTCCAAACGATTTATGGGTCTTAGAGATATCATGTGCCTTAGCACCTCCACCAATTTTCAAGGCTAGACCACATCCAATGCGAGGAATGTGCTCTAGCAATGCTTCACCATAGAAGCATCACACTGATTCTCCGCATCGGTCCTCTGTGCTGATGCTTGGCCTGCTACCCCACATCCACTGCACTGCTCCTTCCTTTACTTCTGCCCATGACATTGCAACTCCCTCTCAACATGCTGCATCATGTTGCCCATAGCACTGCCACTGCTAACTGTTGCATTGCAACTCAGTTACCGAGAAGTAAGTAACTGACTTCACCCAATCATTGACATCCTGGTCAGACTGGAAGCCTCGTGATGCTGAAGCCACCTCTGCTGCTATCCTGTGCTCCCTCTGCTGCCACTGCACTATTGCAACCTCTTCTGTGCCTCTTGCACTGCTGCAACCTCCATTGCGCTACTACAAACTTCTGCACTCTAGCACTGCCTTTCCGCTCCATCACAACTTGCTCCACTTGACACCTGTCATCATGCTACTATCTTTAAGGGCTCCCGTAGCCGTATGTGATCGAAGAGTTTGGGCACCTCAAGGATCCTGCCCCCTTCTGTAGTCCTCTTGACTATAGCTCCAAGTCTCCCCACCTCTTCTCTAGAGGTGCATGAGCACTCATGGCACAATCGTCATCAGTCTTGACATCCTTCTTCACCTTTGCTGGACTAGCTTTTGAGTCGGAAGCTTCGCCCTTGCCTTTCGTCCTGGGGCACTAAGAGGCATAATGTCCCAGCTCCCCAAAGTTGAAGCACTTGACCTTGGAGATGTCTTTCTTTTCCTCTTCTGTACCCCCTGTTGTCTCGCAGATGCGAGAGCTACATCCTCCTCCTCCTTCTTGATTCGAACTCCCTTATCGCTACTCCACGCCTTGGTCAATCTCTTGAGCTCTTTCTGTTGAAGAGCTACCCATATCTCCTCCCAATTGGGGAGAGTCGCTCTGCCCAAAATGCTTTGTAAAAATGTCTCCCACTCCTCAGACGCTGCATTGAGGGCAATCCTGACCATGAACTCTGGATCCAGTGTAGACACCACGGAAGTACACTGGTCGCGAATCCCTTATAGCCTGAGAAGGAATGGATCTATTTCCTCTCCTTTCTGCATCTGATATGACCTCAGTTGATTCTCCAATAACATCTTCCGCTGCACGGAAGAGCCCTGGTATAAGGTGGTCAGCATCTGCCACATTTCCCTTGTTGTGTTCTTCTCAGCGATATGTGGAATTACATGATCCTTGACCCCATCTAGGATCATGCATTTCGCCTTCGTTTGGGCCTCCTCATACTTTTCATTTGCATCAGGGTCAACTGGGACAGCTACTATTTTTCAAGACATACTCCTTGATTTGATGTTTATCCAAGATTGCCAGGATCCTGGCCTTCCAGATGACAAAATTGGAAGCCCCGTCCAATCTGTCTTGATCCCTCAATCCGTTCACTGCCATCTCTGCTCCTCTTCTCTAGACTCCCTCTGAGTCCTTATTTCCCTCTCGGAAATCCTTCGGCCAACTGTCAAATCACTCCTCTCCAATCCTCCTTTGCCAGTGCAACCAGGATCTAGATTTCTTGGCTAGAAATCTATCGAGGTAGTGCTTCCCTCTACCTTCATTTAGTCTCCTTAGACACTGTTTCGCACCTACATAAACAGCGTCCCACCAGCTCCACAAATCGAAACCTGCACATCTTTGTTAGCCTCGACAAATTGAAACCTGCACATCTTCCTCGACAAATTGAAACCTGCACATCTTCCTTAGCCCCGACAAATCGAAGAGTCGAAGCCTTTCAAGCTCTGTGCAATCTTTGTGTGGGCTGAATCTGCTCCTCCCGGCCAACTACATCAATCCTTCCTGGCTCAGAAGGATGACGTGGCTCTGTGTGAGCCTATTCTTCCCTCCCCTACCTCTGCGTTGGCCCTGATGGCTGACGCAGCTACTGCATGGGCTCCTCCCAGCTACTACGTCTTCCTCTTCCGGCCCAAAATGCTAATGCAGGCACTGCTTGAGCCTCTGCATCAGACTCTCTGCACTCCTCTTGCCTCTTCACCTCTGGAACAACGCTGTCTCTCTGAGCAACTACTTCTCTGCTGCAAATTATCAGATTTCTCGGCTGGTGTCTTCAGTCGCCTATGATTTGCAATTTTTCTCTGATACCATGTGAAAATTCCTAAATCTAACACATCAGAAACTCCTACTACAGTTACTGGTTTACAATCTCCTACTTGTTCCTTACATTAACAAATTATTTAATTGCATAAACATCGAAGTAAACACTATGGCAACCTTCACAGATATAAAAATCATGCACTGAAATAAACAGAAACAATAACACAAGGGACACCGTTATTTTTGGACAATCGTCCCAGGAAAAACCCAATTCGGGAAAACCGGTGCAGCATATAGAGGGTTTGTTTTATTAAGCAAATTTTGTGAATACAACTAGGATGCTAGAAATGGCTCACCCAACAGAGAATATCCTCGAAAGTAGTACCTCTATCCGGAGATAGATATTTTGGCAAATCAGCAATCGGATGATCAAACCCCACAGTGACTCCGGCTGTTCCTTATGCTGGACGACGAAAGTTGCGCCAAGCACTGATCTGGAACTGTGTCACTCCCCCAGGAGCTGCGTCACCCTCTCCGGCTCAGAATCTGTTGATTTGCTCTCAGGCTGCCTCACAAAATCTCCCCAGCGCTGCCTCTGAGGCCCAGCATTAGCCTCTATGGCTTTTGCGTCACCTGCGTCAGCCTTCTGCATCCTTTGTGTCAGCTCTTTGGCCTCTGCGTCAGCCCTTCTAGGGCCTGTGTTGTCTCTCCCGACACTGTGTTGCCTTTCTGCTATGTATTCTTTAACCTCGGATGAAAATCCCTTGCTGAACTACCCCTCACTGGAACTCTGATCACTAACTTGATTTCCTCAGCAAACCTCGCCCCAGAAAATCAAATTGTGATCACTTGGTGTATCTCCAACTGACCCTCAAGCCTCCTCTTATACTTTTCCTGTTGACGAATCAATGGCTGAGATTAAGTCCCTAATCAACGACTAGGATTAGAACTAGCTTGATCCTCGTCACTTAGAACTTTCTCACCCATATTCTATCAATACACATTAATATTTTTATTTTCCTAAGTTTAGACTTAAGAACCCATTAAAAATATTAATTATTTTAATAACTTCTCATCTGGGTGGAATTTCTCCAATGATTTCTGGGCGTTGGAGATCTCATGTGCCTTAGCCTCTCCACAAATTTTCAAGGCTAGAGCACATCTGATGCTACCCAAAATCAACAATAATAAAAATATGTTCTTCATTCTTTTGATAAATACACATCATACTGACTCAAATACATTTATGAAGACCGAACCTAGTTTCCAATTTCAACACTCCCTCTTAACTAGGGAGGTATTCATAAGTACAAGTACAAGGAAGATCTCAAAACACACGAACCATGAATAATTTAGGCATCTCAATGCCATGGACTAGAGTCCTGACCAGAGCAATCTATCCAAGGTCCTTCCACTGTTTCGCACTCAGAATGCCATGGACTAGATTCCTAACCAGGGCAATCTATCCAAGTGGGACTAAGATGGACTAAATCTTTCAGGCTCTCTAGGTACTGTGACCCACCATTTTGTGGGTAATATCCCTAGGAGAATTTTTTTTCCCCAAGATGGTCCTCAGCCAGCAGCCCCTTGCAGCTACCATCTATCTCATTGTGCCATTTCTTATGCCACTTGAGCCAGCCATGTAGTCCCTCGCCCATCTACCATGATCATACATTTGAAGGTGGACCTCCTGAATCTAAAGGTACGCCTTGTCATTTGGAAATTGAGTATTGTAGTTTGCTTATCATGGACACTTTTGGGCATGGATTAATGGGGGGATTTGGCGGAAAGAATCGGCTAGGTTTGTGCTTCTGTCCCCTAGAACCCTCTTAGCAATTAACCTTGGATTCTAGTCCCGTGGGATCTCTTTTATTGACCATTTGGTTCCAAGGATGGTATTTCATGGGAAACCCCGATTTTGGTTGTGTGGTCCCGCTCCCTTATCCACTTATATTACCCTCTTTCCATTCATTATTACCCCATTCATCATTTCTCCCGCCTGGGTCCACATTCCTCCATTGGGTCCACTTAGGGTTAGCTTGCCCCTTCCCCTTGCACGCACCTTGGGTCATGGGTTGGAATGAAGCCCGGAGGTTGATGCAACTGAAAAGAAAGATAAAAGCATATATGGCCACATTCAATAGGAAAATGTACCACAAAATGCAAAAGATGGTTGGGACAAAAACATTTAGCACATGGGAAAAAGCCAATACATGAGCTCTACCCCATCATCATGGCCATCACCCTGGTTCCTACAGGTTCTATGAGCCTTTTCCATCATATAGGTACCCATGACTGTCCCAACCCTTGGTGAGCGATGAATCACCCCACCTTAAAAGGGCGTTTTCGCTGCTATATCTTATACATGATGCTCTAACTCCTTGAGCCCCGAGTAGTCAATAAAAGAAAATCATAAAAAGACAAAAGGTATAAAAGAAGGGTGGAAAAATCAAGATCGGGGCACCTCATGTACCATGATTGTTCCCTCCTATACATTATAAACCCAAGTGTGGGCTTCCCTCCTATTAGCTACCCTTGCACCCCAACATGTGAACCAGGACTGCCCCTTCTCATCCCCTACTTCATTCACCATATCTATCACATGCTACCACCTTTTGAAGGATGTACCTGAATATTATCCCCTTTAGAAGTAGAAACCACCTAATAGGGTACTTGGTTAACCCCATTTGGAGTTTAGGGGACAATGGCACATCTCGAGGCCCATTATGGAAAGGCAAGCCATTATGAAGTCCCCACCTATGGTCCATGATTAGATAAGCTCATTTACTCAATTTAACTAATGACTTGTACTAGAAGGCTAGGGGACGCATTGGATCTTTTGCAGGATTGCAGATGGTTTCCATTTGGGGTTTGGTCACCCTATACGGAGTCCTAATCCTCTAGAGGGCTACATTGGCATCTGTAGGGTGAGCTTTGAGATCCATGGGCCTCCATAGCAACAGATTGCGCTCCACGAATCCCCACAACCATTCAGAGATTGCTCGTAGTTCACTTATTGAACGAAGAGGATGCACCTGATCCATCATGTTCAGCCAACCCCAAATCTACACCATACACTTGGCAAATGATCCAAGACTTGCATGATGATGTGGCATCACCTACACCATCATCCTAGCCCTTGCAGGCAATCTACAGGGATATTTGATTTGTTTGGAGACCCATGAGGACACTTATGTGCCCCCACATGTCACTTGGAGTACCACGAGTTATTACAAGGGGCCAACCCCTTGTCCATTGCATTTGAGAGTCATATTGTTCATTGTGGCACCCCTGGACCTCATTAGGCCTCTTAGAGGGCCCTACGACATGCATAGATTATTATTTGACATCTTGAGAGGCTTACTTTTTCATTTATGAGCTAGTTTGGTGGGCTTGCCACCAAAAGTTGTATTATTAGAACATTATTTTATTTTTGGGGCTTATGTAGGCCAATGAGACTAATTCGAACTCCTAAGTTGTGTATAAATATAAGTGAGATGAGCTCATTTTCTCATCATCACTTTGGTTTGGATCTCTTATCTCTCTTGAGATTTTTGCACTTTTTCTAGAGGATGAATTGGATCTTTATGGATGAGTTTTGATGTGTGGATATTGGTCTATCTTCTCTTGGAACTTCTTTATTGTCAATTGTGAATGGTTGGATATACTCTTTTACATGTGAGAACGTGCTTTTTGATGTTATTCTTATTTACTTTTGTCATATATGTTTGACTGGGATTTTCGTTGTTCTAGGGCTAATTGTTGCATGCATTTATTGCTTAAAATTGTGGAATTTGTCACTATTATAGCATCTCTCAATGTATTGGCCATGTAATAGGAGTGAAATATCCTAGGGGTAATTCTATCAACGAATTGGACCTTGACAAGCCATTCCTCTTGCACATCGATGTATAAAAGTTGCAAGGTTGCTTCTTCTTGACCTAGAAGGCAAACAAAGTGGTCTTGAGGCCTCCTTGACTGGGAACCAAGAAATCCTACTCATTCTCAACACAGACTCCATTCTCCCAAAGATTAAGGCACTAATCTAACAAGGGTGGTCACTAAAACTCATATTTTCTCAAATCCTTCCAGGGCTAGCCACATTGGGGTACCTAGGGCATCAATTTCCAGACAAGCTAGCCATCAAAATAATTCGATCTCCTAGGGTCTCTTGTGTATGCCTTTCCTTTAGCTCTCCTCCAATTTCGAAGACATTCGGATGGTGAAGTTGGGAGAAAATCCAAGCCCTAGCTCCGGGATCAAAACTAGTCTTGCCATCCCCAAGGCTAGTACCTCATAGGCTCAAAACAACATCTTTGAGTGAAAACACTTTCTTTGATCCTTTCCCACCTTGTCTAAGGTAAGAATATCATTGATTGGTACATACTTTCCTCATACCCTAGACCGGGTCCACTTGGTCTCGTGTGGTCCCGCTCCTTTAAAAGATCATTCTATAAGAACCATCTGGGATACCAATTCTAACAATGATTTTAGGGATTGGAGAACTCCTTCACAAGTCTTATCCCATAATCCTAACCCTCAAAATCCTCTCTTCCTTTTCCTAGAATACATAATACCTTCTTAGAAAGCAAGCAAACTCCATCCTTCAAACTTTTTTGGGAAAAGGGTTTGTTTGGGTCACTCGTATCTATTGACTTATCATTCATTAGTGACTCCATACATATCGGGTCTCCTCCCATTGGTGAAAGTACGTAAATAGAAGGGAGCCTTATCTGAGGTGACAGTGGGTTAAGTCTCCATTTGTTGCCCTTGGCCTAGCATTTGCCCTTTAGCGATCCCCCTTAGGTCCCCTGCTAGTTTGAGTGGTAATGGATACCATCAGGCTTACTTGCTAACCATCAACCCAAGGATCCAAGTGGTATCTGAGGTCAGAGCTCTATGACAAACGCCACCCTCCCTACTTCGGGATCCAGAAATCAACACAAAGTGGTGTCTAGATGTCCTCCCAGGCAATGTGTCTTACCCACAAAGCCTTCACACTCCCAATTATTTCAATTGGTAGCGAATCCTACCCAATCAAACACATTGGTAACAAATCTCTCCCAATCAAACTGATTGGTAACCATCATGTAAAACATGCTATCAAACCTTCAAGAGATTTACTTGTACAAACACAACTCCAATCAGTAACAAACTTTCACATGTACATAAGTAAACGCAAACCTCTAGGGTTTTTCAGACAACTTAATGTTGCTTCTCACAATAGGACTTAGAAACTTTCAAACGAATCTTGACACAAGATTCCTCAACCATATGACTTTCTTCCCTACTTCACATGCAACAACATATTCGACAACCAGATCCTACTTTCCTTCTTTTAGCAGCATCTCAAAATGCATTCGCCAATTTCTTCTTTCAAGGTGTCCATCAAGACTATGCTATGCCCTCCCTCTTAACTAGGGAGATTTCTTTTATCTAGACTCCCTCTTAACTTAGGGAGATCAATTTCTTCTTATGATATTGGAGAATCTTTCATGGCTTCCATCCTTCTTATCAAAGTCCTATTGATCATCATCATTCAAAGCATTTCCTTCATCATGCTTATCATATCAACTTTACTTACGAACATCTTCACCATCTTGAAGATTATGTAGTTGCACGACTTAGACAGCAAGTACAACTTGTTGCTCCTGCCGCCTACTGTGAAAATTTCTGAATCTACACATCAGAAATCCTACTTCAATCACTCGTTTATCATCTCCCACTTGTTCTTTACATTCAACAAGTTATTCAATTACTTAAACAACAATGAAAACACTATTGCAGCCTACACATACATACAGATCATGAATTGAAATAAATTGAGACAATAACACAAGGGACACCGTTATTTTTGGACAATCGTCCCCAGAAAAACCAATGTTCCACCAAGTTTCTGGGATGAGGAGGCGAGGGAGCGAGGATACGCAGGAGCGGCCTATGCAAAAGCTCCCAACCAATTTTTAGGAAACATGGGGGGACGTCGGGGTCTTAAAAACTTATAAATATAAAATATAAATTGATGAATCATATAACTGAACCAAATTGAAAACGAAAAGCATGATCATTGATATCATTATCATATAAATTATAACCATACATCATACATGTAAGTTTCTAACTATACAGTGTAACTACTAGTCTACTAACTTACTAACAATGCACAATGAAAATAAATTATAAAACTATAAATGTTTAAACTTTTAAACTTTAAACCATATTGATGTTCCACTTCCAACTATAAACATTGAATACTGAATATTGAAATAAAATTATAAAAAACAAGTCTAATACATCAAGGGTCAGATTTTTTAATTTTATAGAGTCAAAATAACATAAGAACATATCAAAAGATAAATGAGCATAATTGCTCAAGGTAATCCGTACAACGAAGGAGCAAACAAAAGGCTGCTTGGCGATGGCGGCAGCATTTCGTTCGACGGAGCAGGCAGAAGGTTGCTCAGCGATGGTGGCAGTGTTTAGTTCAATGAAGGAGCAAACAAAAACTGAAATGTGAAATGAACATAACGTAAACCCTTCCTAGTCGGTCAAAAAATATTAAAAATTACAATTTTTTTGTTGCATAAAAAGAATTTGCGAATTTTTTCTAGGGAAACGACCCCTCAAGACCCCTTAAGACCCCTTTCACTTAGGAAACGGCCCCAAAAATGGAGGAAACGACGCCTTTCAAGTTTCCTCGCATACCCTTTTTTTGGGAGCGTGGGGAAACGACCCCTTCTCATCCCCTAGTCCCCGGAGCGCGAGGGAGCTAGGAAACTCGACCCCCAGGTGGGGGGACGAGACCCTGTGGAACACTGAGAAAAACTCAATTCGGGAAAACCTGTGCAAAATATAAAGGGCTTGTATTATTAAGCAGATTTCTGGATACAACTAGGGTGCCAAATTCGGCTCACCCAACAGAGAATAACCTGGCAAAAGTACCTCCATTCAGAGACAAATATTTTTGGCAATCCAGCAACTGGATGATCAAACCTCACAGATGACAACAGTTGTTCCTAGTGCTGGGCAGCGATGGTTGCTCCAAGCTTTGCGCTGGAACTGCATCACCTCCTCTAGGAGCTCCGTCACCCTCACAATGAGTCTCCCTTGCTTAGAAGTCGATATGTTGAACTGTTGCTCTTTCTGCCCCATTGAAAACCCCAGCGCTGCCTCTAGGGAACTGCGTCAACCCCTCTAGCTTCTGCATCACCCTCTCTGGAGCTGCGTTGTCTCTCCTGCCACTGCTCTGCCTCTCTGCTATGTATCCTCGGCCTTGGACTGAAGTTCCTCTACCGAACTGCCCTTCTCACAACATCTTAGATCACTTAGCTCGACTTTCTCAGCAAACTATGCCCCAGAAAAATTGAACTCTGGTGTATCTCCAACTGACCCTCAAGCCTCCTCTTATACTTTTCCTGTTGATGAATCAACGGCCGAGATTAAGTCTCTAATCAACGACTAAGATTAAATTAGACTTGATCCGTGTCACTTAGAAGTTTCTCACCCATATTCTTATTAATACACTTCAATATTTTTATTTTCTTAAATTTAGACTTAGGAACCCATTAAAAATATTAATTATTTTAGTAACTCCTCATCTGGGTGGAATTTCTACAAACGATTTATGGGTTCTAGAAATCTCATGTGTTCTAGCCCCTCCACAGAATTTCAAAGCTAGAGCACATCCGATGCTACCCAAAATCAACACTTCCTCTTAGCGAGGAATGTGCTCTAGCAATACTTCCACATAGAAACATTACACTGATCCACTGCATTGGTCCTTTGTGTTGCTAATGCTTGGCCTGCTGCCCTTCATCCACTGCATTGCTTCTTCCTGTACTACTGCCCATGACTCTGCCACAGTCATTGCTACATCTTTACTGCAACTCTCTCTCAACATACTGCATCATGCTGCCCATAGCACTGCCACTGCTAACTGTTGCACTGCAACTCAGTTGTTGAGAAGTAAGTAACTAAAACTTCACCAAAAAACTGACATCCTAGTCAGTATGGATGCCTCGTGATCTTGAAGCTACCTCTACTGCTAATCTATCCTGACTCTCTGCCGCCACTGCATTGCTGCAAACTGCTCTGTGCCTCTTGCACTGCTACAACATCCATTGCGTTGCCTCAGACTTTGGCACTCTAGCACTGCCAGTGTCGCTCCATCACACCTCACTCCAACCGACACTCGTCATTTTTCTACTGTCGTTAAGGGCTCCTGTAGCCGTATGTGATCCAAGAGTTTGGGTACCTCAAGGATCTTGCCCCTCCATGCATTCCTCTCGACTACAACTCCATGTCGTCCCACCTCTTCTCCAGAGGTGCATGAGCACTCATGGCACAATCGCCATCGACGGCCATCTCTGCTCAAATGAATGTCGAACTAGTTCTCTTCTCCCTCTTTCGCTGCTGCCCCAGAAAAACTTGGAGCTGGATTTCGTTGGCACTAGAAATCCTCTAAGGAACAAGCTCTTCTAGACTCCCTCTGGGTCTTGATTTCCTTCACAGAAATCCTCCGGCCAAATGTCGAATCACTCCTCTCCAATTCTCCGTTTCTACTGCAACCCAGATCTAGATTTCTTTGGCTAGAAATCTGTCAAGGCAATGACTCCCTCTACCTTGGTTCAGTCTCCTCAAACACTATTCTGCACTAGCAGCAACAACGTCCCACCAGCACCTCAAATCGAATCTACACTTCTCCTGCTACCCCAGCAACTGAAGAATTTGAGCTCTTCTGGCTCTACGCAGTCACAGCGTGAGCTAGATCAACTCCTCCTGGCCACTATGTCATTCCTTTCTGGTCCAGAAAGATGAAATGGCTCTGCATGAGCCTAATCTGCCCCTCTGCTTCTGCATTGGCGTAGATAGCTAACGTAGTTACTGCGTGGGCTCCTCCCAGCTATAGCGTCACCCTCACCTGGCTCAGAATGTTGATGCAGGCACTACGTGAGCCTCTGCGTCACCTCTTCTGCACTGCATCACTTTCCCTCTACGTCTCTGGGTCTGGAACAACACTGTCACTCAGGACAGCTGCTTCTTCGTAGCAAATTCTCTCAATCTTTTGACTAGTGTCTTCAGTCTCCTATGATCTATAATGCTTTGATACCATGTGAAAATTTCTGAATCTACACATCAAAAATCCTACTGTAATCACTGGTTTATCATCTCCTACTTGTTCTTTACATTCAACAAGTTATTTAATTACTTAAACAGTGATGAAAACACTATTGCAACCTACACGTACATATAGATCATGAACTGAAATAAACTGAGACAATAACACAAGGGACACCGTTATTTTTGGACAATCGTCCCCGGAAAAACTCAATTCAGGAAGATCAGTGCAACATATAGAGGGTTTATAGTATTAAGCAGATTTCTGGATACAACTAGGGTGCCAAATTTGGCTCACCCAATAGAATAACCTGGTAGAAGTACCTCTATCTGGAGACATATTTTTGGCAATCCAGAAACTGGATGATCAAACCCCACAGATGACAATTGTTGTTCCCAATGCTGGGTAGCGATGGTTTTTCCAAGCTCTGCACTAGAACTGCGTCACCTCCTTTAGGAGCTGCGTCACCCTCCCAGTGAGCCTCCCTTGCTCAGAAGTCGATATGCTGAATTGTTGCTCTTTCTGCCCCACAGAAAACCCCAGTGTTGCCTCTAGGGAACTGCGTCAACCCCTCTAGCTTCTGCATCAGCCCCACTAGCTTCTGCGTCACCCTCTCTGGAGCTGCGTTGTCTCCCCTGTTACTGCCTTGCCTCTCTACTATGTATCCTCGGCCTTGGACTAAAGTCTCTCTGCCAAACTGTCGCTCTCACTGCAACTCAGATCACTTAGCTCGACTTTCTCAGCAAACCACGCCCCAGAAAAATCAAACTCTTTGATCTCTTGGTGTATCTCCATCTGACCCTCAAGCCTCCTCTTATACTTTTCCTTTTGATGAATCAACGACCAAGATTAAGTCTCTAATCAACGACTAAAATTAAATTAGACTTGATCCTCGTCACTTAGAAGTTTCTCACTCATATTCTTATTAATACACATTAATATTTTTATTTTGATATGTTTAGACTTAGGAACCCATTAAAAATATTAATTATTTTAATAACTCCTCATTCAAGTCGAATTTCTCCAAACGATTCTAGGTTCTAGAGATCTCATGTGTTCTAACCCCTCCACAAAATTTCGAAGCTAGAGCACATCCGATGCTACCCAAAATCAACACCTACACCTACCTACAAGTTAGTGAGAAAAGCTTTCAACCCCACAAGGTGTGGTTGGTGGCAGGGAACTGAGAGAAGAGATTGTCACACTAATCCTGACTCTCTCCATTTGAGCTATCTCCTAGGTGAGCTAAAGGGGGTGGTCCCTAATGAAAAGTTAAGTTAAAAGGTGTGAGTTTCTAAGAGAGTGTTATAGTGAAAATGGATTACTTTTAAGGATTTATGAACAAATATGATGTGAATAACTTGATATAACAATGTCAATCATTAACATGAGAAAAACCATAAAGCAGTGCATTATAAGGAATTTGCTCAACAATTTAAAGATATATTTTCTCAAAGTAAAATGCAATGCTCTCAAAAGAGAGCAAAATAACCCTAAAATGTAAACAAAAATTGTTAGCACAAGATATGTAAGATACAAAATGCTTTTGAAATAATCAACTTCATGAATTAAAACATGTGAAACATATCTTGCCAAAACCCAAAAATTAGTAACTAACTTGGAAATGTAAAAGAAAAGAAGTGCTAAACCAAGACATCAATATGCAATTAGACTTGAAGCATGAAAATAAAACACTAGTTTGAAAGAATTACAATATTTGCTTTTGGAATAGATTTTGCATATGAAAACTCAAACCATGAAGAGACAAGTAAAGTAAATATAGTTGGTTAATTTTATTGATTATCTCTACAACAAGATTACAATTTAACTCTTCAATCCTCAAACCTCACCCTCGCCCAAAGATATGGATCTCACAGTGAGGAGTCGGTAGAGGAGTAGAGGGTTCCTAAGATGTCTACTTCAACCAACTTATGTTGGAGGTAAAATTTTAATAAGGCTTAGGGCCTTCATATACTAAAATGCCTAGATGAAACACAAATTGTGTTAATTCCCCAAATTAAAATAATGCTACATGCAAATGTTTCAAAGAGATTGATTTGCAATGCTTAGAAATGAAATAGTGTTCTACATAAGTTGCAATTATAACTTCAATTGGAGGAATAAAATTAGCTTACAAGTGTTGCATGTGTCTCATCAATGAATTAAAATGATGCAAGTAATTTGCTTGAAAGTAAAATTTGTTTCAAATAGACAATGACAATGAATTGCTCTAATATTCAATATAACAATGTAGTGTAAAAATGAAGCATGTATTCAAGTGTTCATGAAACAATTTACCAAGGTAAATGGAAATGAATCAAAGTTTGTTAAGAATATAAAATGCTTGTATGTAAAAGATGAATTGCCCAAAGTAAAGTGTAAGCTTGTAGCTTCAAGCAACAATGAAATAGAAAATGCAAAGCTCAAATGAAATTGTAATAAACTTTAACTTAACGAAATGTGATAGTGAGGTTGTGTTAATTCTCAATTAAAGTATGCATGTAAGTGAATGAACTATGAAGACTTAAACCATGCAAATGTCAATCCACCCAAGAAAAGCCTCCCTCTAAATGGGGAGATAGGATACCATGGGAGAAATCTCAAGCTTCCACAAGCAAATTAGATCTTTTATTAATATTACGATGAAATGAGGACCCTTCAAAGTCCTCAACTAAACTTCAAGGAGAGTCCTCATAATAACTCCTTGAAAATTGCACACTAGATCTCTTTTCTTGAGAAAGTAGTGACAAGATCTCACAAAACTTATGCAAGGGAAACAAGGTGTGAGTTTCTTCCAAATGCCCACAGCTTAGAGAGGAAAATGGGCAGCCCTCTAGTGAACTCAACTTGGCCAAAATAAGCCTCAAAAGGGCTCACGACATCCTTGGAAATCGAACTCCCAACATTTGCCAAAATTCCTGCAAACAATTGATAGATGTTGCGGGAGGTTGCTCTTCAAAATTTGCCACACAAGAGTTAGCAAACAATCCAAACAATCACTACAAAATAAGGTGAGTATTAGTGAAAAAAACTACAAGATAAAATGTATATGTACAATTATAATTTACAAAACGCTAAACTAAAGAGTGAGTAAATTCTCGTCTTTGCTTAGCCATCTTCAAGCTCTTAGATATCAAATGAAAAAATGAAGTACAATATTTTTTAAAAGAGATTTAAATTTAGAAGTGCTCGGCTTGTGTACAGGCTATGTGTCAAAACCACTTTGTAAGATAAGACTATGAAGGCTCAAAGAACAAATGAGAGCTCCTTTAAGAATGTATCAAGAGTGGGTTGGTCTCTCCAAAGACTTCCCTTCACGCTTGATTCTGTGATCCCAACAAGATGTTCCCTCTACAAAACTTCAATAAAGAATTAGTTCCATATAGATTTAGCAATAAACAATGATAAAAAACTCTAGAGATTTATTTAAAACGAACTAGAGCATTCTATACCTAGAGAATACTTCTAAATCAAATGTCAATGCAAGATAGCTCTCCATTAATAAATCTACAAGAGCATATGGGAAAAAAATTAGATCGAAGCATGAGTAAAAGAAATTATACCAATAATCAACAATTCATCACACTCCCAAAAGAGGAACACCTCATGAATGAAACCCCAAAATCTTTATTGATATTTTTGAAAGTACAAGGCACCAGCGCTTCCGCAAGCACAATAGCTAGTAACGATATGATACAAATGAGAGCTCAAGGCTCTATTATATAGAACTATGGGAGTCAATCCCAATGTAGAAGTGATTAAACAAGTGGCATGAGGTGACAATCCCAAAGAGAAATTCAAATTTATTGAATGGAGCTCCAATGCCAAGTGTAAAAATCGAATTCTGGCAAGTGGACATCATTTTCTTCTTCCCTTATGTGCCAGATTCGAATTTTATGATGGAATGACAAAGTGTATATGGGTGGTAACCTATGTGGGGACAATTTCCCAAAATAATCTTCACTAAATATTCTCCCAATTTTGCATTAACTTCACAAATTCGAATTTCCAGTAAGCAACTTTCTCATTTAATGCCAGAAATTCGATTTTATTCTAGCACATGTCCTTTCTTTGATTTTAGGAATCCACATCACCTTGAGACTTCACTTTAACTCCTTCATAATTTTCCACCTCATTTCTACAACATTTAGCATGTGTGGATATTTATTTTTCTCCATTTATTTAATTTCTGGCTTAATTAATTGCCAGATTTCCCACTAAACTTAGGAAAAGTGTGTTTTGAGGGCTAAAAACCATAGTTGTAAAACTCCGACTTGACCGAGGATCGACTCTGACTCCGACTCTGAAACGGTAATGACTCAGCCGGCTC
>APFE031396707.1:25564-52575 GCA_000404065.3 Pinus taeda | reverse complement strand
CCTTTAGTTGGCAATCTGGGACACTTCCTCTAGCAGAAGACTTCAGCTTCTTGCCAGTTTTGGAAGAATTCCGGGAACAAAATTGAGAACACTTCCTCTAGCAGGAGACTCCAGCTTCTTGCCAGTTTTGGAAGAGTTCCAGGAATTGCATTAAGCATTCCAGAGTTGTTGGTCATCCTTAAACCATCACAGGTTGAGACTTCCCTTTTCAGGTTGAAGTTTACCTTTTATGCGGGGTGAGACCTCCCTTTTATGGTTGAAGGTTTCCCTCTTTAAAACAATAGGATCACTTCCTCTAGCAGAAGACTTCAACTTCTTGCCAGTTTTGGAAGAGTTCCAGGAACTGCACTAAAGCGTTCCGGTGTTGGTGGCCATCCTTAAACCACCGCTCTTTATACCAACATTTCAGAGAGCACATTCAGCCTAGTGCTGCCATGCATTTTTGCACATTTTGTATTGAAGCTCTCTTCTTGGACTCATACATAACCCTTCGGATTAAGGGGGGGAATGTTGGACACCTAATCCTAAATGGGTTAGTGTGGAAGCCGAATGGACAAAGCAGTCCAAGAGACCTTGGGATGTGAATCCCAACGGTCACATAATGTACCATAAATATACATCATTTGTGAATAAAAAATGTACTGCATGATTTATCTTTCCTATCTTTCTCGCTCCCCATGTGTGTTTAACAAAAAGCACGAGCACATTTGGAAAAAAACCTGTTCTTGCAAGAGATAAGGAACAACTAGGTAAGAAATTCCAATTTTTCTGAGTTAAAGTATTCATTGGTCCCAACATTGAAATTGTCTAGTTGGAGTTACAAACTAATTTCTTGACTTTTCTCCTTGTCTTTGGCTCAATTGTTGTTGGAAATTATATTATGACCACAATTTGGAAATCTTGTGGCTACTGCATCTAGTGACATTGATATGGTGGAAATATAGACCTATCAAAAGATAACTACTCTTGAAGCTAGGTTACCTTCAAAATATGCTATTAGACCCTAGATTTGAAGTTTGGAACCTCCTAAATCTCCTCCTATGTGAAAAAGCTTCATTAATGGGATGGGAAAGAGTGCAATTATCAAGTAAAACCCTCGAATAGTGGTATTTTGCTCTCCAAAGTAAAACGTCCTCCTCAAAGCATGCAAAGACCAAGTAAGAACCCCATAAGGTTGCACATGCGACATCATGAGTGAGACATCCTCTAATAAATGTGTAGAGTGAAAAGAGGCCTAGATAGGTGGAATGATCCATCAACGATCATGTGTAATGTAACCAACAAGCCCTCGAGAGTGGGCACCCTCAACAATAATGTATACATATAAGTGTAAGCAACCTCCTCAAGTGGATGTGTAAATTACCAAAATAGGTGTTCCTTAGAAAAATTGCCAAGAGAGTGGATCCATGAAACAAGGCACCACATCCATGATGAAGACATCAATGCTCAACTAGCTCCATGAAAAGAGGGGGTGGCCCTTCATCGTTCTAGATTCTAGATGGTTGATGCTTGAATGATTAATCATTAATGTACTATGGATTCCATTTCTACCTTCATTAATGTACAAATATGCATGTTTTCATATCTGCAACTAATTTGGCATTTTGCATGTTTTTTTTATATAAATGCAATATAGTGTGTGTGTGTGTAACATTGATCTCCAGATGCTCTGCTCTTGAGGCTTTTTGGCAAATGATGCTCTCGGTTTACTTCGCACCCTAGCAATTATGATCCTTTGTAGTACATCCCAAGGACCTGACTTGTCATATAGTAGATATCTTGGTTGTTATTGCTCAGTTGGACTTGTTACACTGATGGGCGTGTATATTTCAGAATAGAACTTCAAGAATTTTAATTTTATTATCAATAATTATTAGGTCGATGGTAGAGATTTAACCTCCATAGAATATTCTAGAATATTCCTAGTAGTAGTCACAAATCAAAGATTGAGATTTATCTCAAAAAAAATTATGTGGTTTCTACCCTTTAATTAAATAGATTAATTAAAAAAAATGTCATGAAGTTTGAATAAGTGTCATATGAAATGAGTTATGGTTTTTTGAGCATGTGGTATTGATAAACCATGGTATTATAACAAAGTCTATTTACAGTTTAAGAGTATCCATAGTTAGGTGCAAGGAATCTCTATGGTTAAGAATCTTGTTACATGTTCTTTTAAATGTATATATGTTTAACTCATATTAATGATTTTTATAATTAATAATAATAATAATTTAAAATAAAGTTAGCAATTTTTATGAGTTTTTTTAATCTTGAAAATGTGAGACATATCATGAAGTTATGTTTTGATGCTTATCATGGAGTGATGCCTATCGGTGTTTAGCAGCCATTTAATTTATATGGCTGTGCTAGTATCACTAGACATATTGATAGTATGTTATGGGCATGGTTGACTATGCTATGATAATGATGTATCTTTGTTAATTATATGCTTGGGTACACTGGCCACAAGCTGTGACCTTGGTTGATGGCCAGCCTAGCCAGGATCATTCACAGGGGACAGGTATGCCATATATTATTGTCATGTGATGTGGTACTGCTTGTGATACAGTCCCTAGGCCTGACTTACAGTCAGTATAGCTAGGATATCCGTGTGAGATTATACTGGAGAAGCCATGTCACGTAACGAACAATAATAAAGAACAAAGCATCGAAAAAGCATAGTATAGAATCTGATTAATATGAAGTAAAGCATTCCACTTAAGACCAAAATTTATGATAGTATATGAAGCAAACCTCCAATTCCCTGTCAACTTGCGTCCTGTCTTTGATGCTGCTGTACAATTGTGAACGGAGTACAAATGGTTGTACTGCTACCTGGATGAAAACACTAGTCATTAAGCATCACAGATCATAAAGGTAATTAGACAAATTGTAAGACGATCTAAACATTGGACCATTGTTATTTCGTCAAAAGGTAATACATATCTAAATTGCAAGCATATGCTTGGATCAAATCTTAAATCTTCACATTGTGTGAAGAAGTGTATAGTATTCAAGCTGCAGGCATCACACAATTTCTGTCATACATGTTGATGGTACAAAGCACCAAAGAAACAACACATTCTTACACTCAAAAAAAAATCCATAGATAAAACCATACAAACCCTTTCAATCTTAGGAAACTGGGCACGGATAATCTTCAAAGCAATTAACGTATCTGTGAAAGCAATAGAGTCCTCTGCAAATGAAATTGGTACAAATCTTCAGTTAAATTGGTTACCTAATGCAATGCAGAGCTTTTACTCGAGAAATCTGTTGTATATATAGAGTCCTAAAAATGTGAATCACTGTTAACCATGTAAATGAGAATAACATGAACAAAATGTATTCCAGAACAAATTTTGTCAACTAGAAAGAAAGAAAGAGAAGAACGATTATAATAATATCCACCAACAGCCAGAAGCAGCTAATGGAATTTGAAAAAAAACATTGAACTTTTGTCTGTGTAGGCACTCAGGGGACAGGACCTCGTGCCTCATCTAAGAAAGTAAAGCTGGGAACTAATTAAGAACAAATAGAAATTGTAAGTACAAATTCAAATACAAAGTGTGAAGCCCTTGGAATGAGAGCGCAACACATCAATAATAGAGTCACCCCAATATTCCAATATAACGTTTAACCTCGAGAAGGACAGTCACCTGATTTGTCCCCCTCAGACTATATCGAATGTCAGGGAAGCCGGGCATGCCACATTCAGATATCAGAGCACTGTTCAAGCACTAAGAAATTGTGGGAAAATATGCAATGATTGCTGCAGCTTTAGGGTAGGTTCTGAGAATTTGTTGTCCCTGCTGTGAGGAAATTTGCTGGTGTTGTATAAAAATTGTATTGTAGAGCAGATTTTGGAGTTACTGGGCAGAATCACAGTGTAGCAATGGTTGTCATTGATGTACAGAGCAGCCTCTGGGTAGAGAGGAGACTGTAGTTACAGGTCAGCATGTAAAATCGAGCCAACAGCTGCTGGAGAATACCAGAGAACAGGAGGGAAGACCGCAAAAGTGCAAAGTCCAGTTACCCCTCATTTCAGCAGGGGTAACTATTGGCAGCACTATTGTAAAAGCCCAGAGAATGCATGTCAAAGCCTTGTAGGCCATGTGATGTTATATATTGTGCTATCCTAGGCCTGTTATGGTCAGCCACACCCTATCCTCTTAAAAACCATTCTTAGGTCCTTTTGTCTTGTATAAGGATTGGAGGGCTTAGGACAGACCTACCTGGAAACATGGTTTAGAGGAACCATTTGTTTTGTAGGGCTGATTGCACCTTGTAGGGCCAGTCCAACCCATGTCTTGTGTAATGTTCCAAACTAGGAAAAACAGTGATATGCAAAACAAAATGTCAAAAACAAATTCAACACCAGAAATTTGAAACAATCAGCAAACACCCATATAAACTCAAGAAGCAAGAACCAGCTGAGACATTTTATTAATCAATTGGAGCAAGTACAATAGTATGGGGCTTGCCTCAATGGCAAGCGTGACAAAGCCCAGGTGATCAAACAACAAGCCCAAATGTTAAACAACTGCTCCTCCAATGATGCTCTGCGTTTGCCCAGAAAATCGCACTGTCTGCTGGAAAGGAACTGTTGGAAAGCCCACCTCCGGTACTCAGCAAAATTTGCCTCAAACTCCTCAACCAAAACCCAAAAATGGTTTGGCTTGGTTTTGACCCCCGAAATTCAGCCCCCAAATACCATGTCCTCCTCCAAGTGCTGGAAAATACAGTCTGCCTGTAGCTCACTGGAAAAGCCTCACAAATCACCCCCAAAGGCTGAGATGCTCGCCTCCAAAGTTTCCCTTATTTCTCCCATCAATCTCCAACTCTTCAATTCATCCCTCAAGCTCCCACGTGTGCCCAATGAGAGCCCTCTGTGCAGGCCCAGGTAGCTGCAAATCGTGTTGCCTACTAGCAACAATCTCCTGACCTGAAACTCCTCCAAAATGTTGATCCTCCACTGAAGCTCCAATGCGAAAATTCTCCTGGCAAATGTTGCCCGGAAGATTCCCCAAACTGTCCAAAGATTCGGTCTCCTGAAATTTCAGCCTCATGAAAATTCGCTCTCCTGAAATTTCGGCCTCCTGAAATTTCGGATGTGTGGAGAGGGAGAGGC
The DNA here is from genome assembly GCA_000404065.3 of Pinus taeda. Taxonomy (NCBI): domain Eukaryota; kingdom Viridiplantae; phylum Streptophyta; class Pinopsida; order Pinales; family Pinaceae; genus Pinus; species Pinus taeda. The sequence continues at coordinate 47,441 of APFE031396707.1, read as the reverse complement.
CCAGAAATCTGTACCCAATCAATGAAAAAAAAGAGAGAGAAGTGTGAAGATGAGTGTGTCCAAATAACGCTAAGACACCTTCTATTTATAGGCAATGTTGAGGATGAATAGACGTGACTGTTGGGCTTCTGAACCTACATAAGTTTGTTGGCCGACCTTGACAATTTGACCATAATCAAAATAAATTCATAACTCCATTTGCACATGTCAAAATCAAATGATCTTTAGATCAATCCTACACCTCTTGGAGAGAGGAATCCAAGAAAAATATCAGTTGTCATATATAAGATGACCCTGTGGAGTTTGGCCCTAGTTGTCAATTTTAACACTCCCTCTCAACTAGGAAGAACTCCACCTGCTAATCCCTCTGCCAATCTGTACTATCTCTGGCATCAATGCACTGCTCTGTTGAACTATGAAGAAGAAGAAGTAATCGAGAATGTATCATACCATTCTTTACTGACCCGAAGTCAGTCCCAATCAAAGGAGAGTGTGTCATACCACTCTTACTGACCCGAAGTCAGTTCCAATCAAAAGAGAGAGTCTCATACCACTCTTACTGACCCAAAGTTAGTTCCAATTGATCCCAAACCAATATCGGTCATCCTAGCATAGGGAATATGGTAGTACATGATGCGTCCATCGATAGTACTATGGTCCCTATCCTCATTTCCCTGATCATTGGTGAGATGAGAGGTACTTCCCATGAGTCCTAGACTGCATGGGTAGGATGTCTCAGCAGGAGAATGATGAACCACTCATCCTGCCTACATGTCGCCAAGGGGTATTGCAGGGGAAGGTTGAACCACTCAACCTGTACACAGCAAACCACTAGGGAAAGGCTGAACCACTCACCCTATGGTTGCTCATCGCTTCAAGAAGTGCCCCAAGCCCCCCGGAGCTCCTAGAGCTCAATGTCCATCTCATACAAGACCCTCATAAGAGGGTCTCTCCACGACTCCAAGTCGTTCTCGAAAGGCCAAGAACTTGACCTTCCCCAGGGGCTTTGTCAGAATATCAGCGACCTGCTCATCAATCCCAATGTGATGGAGCCTTATTGCTCCTCGTTGTACCATATCTCGGATAAAGTGGTACTTGTTAAAATTTCTGTTTTCCCACCCCGGTTTTCAGTTTCTCCTTATTTCTCCCATGTAGTTAAATGCCCTTTCCCATAACCATACATTAAACAAGCTGGAAAAAATAAATTTGCTGAAAACACAAATTCTGGAAAATTTACAGAATGCTGGAAACTGCAAAAATAAAAATCAGCAATAATAAACAGCGATTAAAACACATTAAAAAACTGATATTTTTGGTCAATGTGACCCTGGAAAAACCCCCTACAACTCTTGGGGAAAACCAGTTTGAGAGCTCTTCTTTATTTCTGAAAAAATCCTTTTTACAGCAAGAAAATTTCAGCAAAAATTATAGCAAAATAATATTTTTTCAGCAAGCAAACTTATCCGTTTTCAGCCCAACAGACCACCTGGAAACTTCTCAGTTTTCAGCAAAAAAATCAGCTTTTTCTGCTTGTTCTTGCTGCTGTTTTGCTTGTCTTTTTGCTATTCTGATTTTGCTGAAGCGCTGCCTGGTATGTGTGCCAAACTGCTGCCTCTTTCTCCTTCTTGTCCAGAAATCTCCCTTGCTCTCTTGCTCTCCTCCCAATCTGCTCATGAAAGAATGAATGATCTTTTCCTCCTTTTCCTCCTTTAATATAACTCCAAGTGACTTTTGGGTGATCCAAGTGACTTTGGGTGATCTCTAAATCCAATGGCTGAAATAGATTTAGATCAATGGCTGAGATTAAATGCACATTTAAATCTCACTTTCTATTTTTTAATTCACCCACTTTAATAAAGACCCACTTAGTCATTTATTTCCAAAGTCACTTTCCTTTCTAATTTTCCATTGACTTTATAAAAGTCACTTTAAAATTAGACTTAGTAACTTTATCACTTAAAGTCACTTTTAAATTAGATTTGACTTTATAAAAATAATAAAGTCACTTTAGGAGAAAAATTAAATTCTTTTGGACACTTTTCCGTAGGCCAAAGATCAAAGCCTTAGGGAACCACCTGTCCTCCGGTACCAAATTTCAACAATGGTGACGAAGTATTCACCACCACTAAGAGCTCTCGTGGACATTGGGCCACAAATATTTGAGTGTATCAATCCCAATACCCTTTTGCTCTGTTGTTACTTCTGGAAAGCGCTACCTTAGCGTACTTCCCTAGTACGCATCTTCTGCATACATCATCATGCTGAGTACTAAGGATTGGAATTCCTATAACAGTCTCTTTGAGCATCCTCAGTGCTCCATGGTGTAATAGTCCCATTCGCCTGTGCCACAATTCATTCAGTTCCTTTCACCATTATGATTGCTGCCTATTAGTGCCATTGGAAACTAGAGCTGCAATCTATACAGTCTATTGCTTCGAGCTCTAATTTGTCTCATCTTCTTCTAGCTTGGATGTGTGACATTTACTTTCCTTCCAATGAAGTATACATCATATCCCTTGTCTTGTAACTGGGACACTGAAATTAGATTCATTCCTAACTCGAGCATATGCTGAACATTAGTGGCTCGAATGTTGGTTCCTGCTTCCATCTGAAATGCTATGGACCTATGGTGCCTCTTCCTACTGGAGTACACTTTGTTCTGTTTCCTGTAGTGATCTGGAAGTCCATTTGCTCTTCTTGATAGCTCGAGAAGTATTCTCGTACTCCAGTCATGTGAGCTGAAGCGTCACTATCAATATACCAAACATCTGTTGATGCTGAACTTGACAAGCATGCGAATTCTTCTTCCAATTTGGAAGATAATTCAAAGACATCTTGATTTTCCATCCTTATTTGTGCTATTCTTCCTATCGATTTCTGATGCTTTTCTGCCCAACAAAATTGCGTCCCACCTGAAGACTGCTGTGCTGCTCCCTTTGTCACTGGCAAACTTCGATTTGGAAATCTTTCTCGTACTCCAGTCATGTGAGCTGAAGCCCCACTATCAATATACAAACATTTGTTGATGCTGAACTTTACAAGCATGCGGATTCTTCTTTCAATTTGGAAGATAATTTAGAGACATCTTGATTTTCCATCCTTATTTGTGCTACTTTTCCTATCGATTTCTGACGCTTTTCTACTCACTCAGAGAGAGATTTTCCCATGAAAATTTTTGCGCTCCTGGACTGCGCAATCCCTCTGGGGATTCTATCTGTTGCCTACGCAGCTCCCACTTCTGTTCAACACTGTCTCTTTTGGCTCCGTTCTCTTGCTTCTCGAAAGCTTTGATACCATGTGAAAATTTCTGAATAGAAATCCAATTGCAACAACTGATATTATTTCTTCTACTTATTAATTCAGAAATAAGTTATACACAGTGTTTCTACAACAAATATCGAAATAAATTCTACTACAACCCTCACAATTAAAACACTGTGGAAAGTAAATGCAAGGAAAAATACTATCTCAAGTACAATCACAATGACGATTATTTTTGGACAATTGTCCTCGGAAAAACCCAATGTGGGAAAACCAGTGCAGCAGATGAGGGTTTCTTTATTGATCTTCAACAAAATCTCATGTACAAGATACAACCAATAGAATAAAAGAGGAATTTTGGTGAGAAATTTTACAAACAATTTTCTTACGCTTCACAGTGAAATTCTGACTCTGGAGAGGATCTGCTGCCCTCACTGCGTCACCTTCTGCGCAGTCCCAATGTCACTACCTCTGAGCTGTCCCTCCTCTGCTTTGCTGCTTCTCTCTGGTTCCTGCACTCCTGACTATTGCTGATGCCCTCTCTCTCCAACCTGCAACTCTGCGTTTGATTTGATTTTCTCTTGCCGAACTTCAGCCAGTGAGAAAATCGATCTGCTTGGGCAACTGAGTATCTGCCTAGTCTATTTTCCAAATGCCCATCAAAGTCCTTTTAATCTTCCAGTTGAGTAATCAATGGCCCAGATTAGATTCTAATCAATGGCCCAGATTAGATTCTAATCAATGGCGTAGATCATATTGATTCAATATTTGTCTTCTTCTAGAAGATTCACACACAGTTTCATTAATACCCTTTAATTATTTTAATTTCTTGAGTTTAGATTTAGACATCTATTAAAAATAATTAATTATTTTAATAAAACTGTCTCCGGGTGGAATTTCCCAAAACGATTTCTGGGTATTTTGGAATACATGTTTCCTAGCCTCCCTGCAAATTTTGAGGCTTAGAGCACATCCGATGCTACCAGAAATCAACATACTGGAGTTGAACATCAAATGACATCTGAATCAATCTCAAAAATGGATCGCATTAGGAGCTCAACTTCACTCCTCCAGAACAGGACCAGATCTAGCTTAAATTCTTCGGGACGAAAATACTCCACAAGAAAGCTTTATGAGCAAGACTTTATTGAATTGAATGACTCAGAAATGCTGCAAGCCTGCAATAATGACATACATGACCATAATACTTCTGATCAATACGTGGCAAGTTATGCTGAACCAAAACTGAGACATGATGCCAAATGGGGTCATCTAATCAGTATAGTCATTCTAGATATATTATAGTGCCAGGGCAGACAAGACCAATCATTATACTATATAGCTTGCTGTAATAATGAACACTGATGCCATTGAGATGTGGATCATATTGATATAAAAGAATTTGATAGAAATACTAAATCAAAGTTCTTGCGAACTAAAAGGCCTGTAACTGTGCATATGCGAGACTGTCGTAAGGGAGGGAATAGCTCTACCACAGAAATGCAAAGAGATATCTATAGTGCAAACCATAGTCCAGAATAGAGTGCAAGATCTTGAGGTAAACGACCCATAGATCTGAAACAGATGCGAGCTATTGTTCATTAATAAATAAAGATTGGTCACTGATATGAATTTGAATCACTATTCGTATCAGCACTGCTTTCTTTGATAAGATGCTCAGCCTTGAATGATAATTTGACATGCTCCTCAGACTTCTGGCACAGAGATCATGAGAAAACTAGTCCTTTACATATTGCACTTGTAATTGAGTCTCTGATTAGGGCTATCAAAATTAAAGGGTTTCTCCCTCTGCTTCCATTCTTTCTGATTTGAAGATTTCGAGACCCTCTTCTTTTATAATCACAGCAAATGTGCATTTCACAGTCTATAGAGTCTTGTCAACAAAGTTTTTCTAGTGATTGCATCCTTTTTCACTCTTGCTTGGGCTTGTCCTCAACTAGCTCTGATACCATGTTAATTTTATGTTAACATGTTCTTTGCATAGGACAGTTACTTCAAAGATCCATATAGCTCATTTTTCAGTCCATTATATTTCCATTAGCAATCACATAAATCATTTTGACAGTAACTGAGGAAAGAACATAAATGAAAAATGCTGAAAACAGGCCAAAACAAGAGAACACAAGAATATGGCTCAAGCCAGGGAAAAACCCTTGATCAATTCTTCTTATTATTAATGTCATGTTCAGCACAGAGAGAGTACAATAATACTAGATCAAGATTGACTTGCCAATTAGGAGATACTCTATCACTGTCTTCAATCATAGATGCACTTCTGCAGCTGGCAAGATATACCTTCTTAGGTTGGTGACATACTGTAGAAGAAGCTTGGACTGGTTAGGGTTACTTCCAGTCTACCATGGAGCTGCTATAATCTGTCAAAACAGGTCAACCATTCAACTAGCATTGAAGGCTACATGAATACATCAGATCTTAGGTTGTAGAATACTGCTGTTGCTAGCTGCTCTTGGTTAGGGCATGTGGCATACTGCTCTGCCCTTACATATTCACCCAAACAGCCTTCTACAGCTGCGGCTCTCCTCCAAGACAGTCAGTCCTCTATCAGCTACAAGACAGGGCTTTATCTAGCCCCCAAACACACCTTGACTCCAATCTGCCTTCACCCAAAAAGGTCTGCAGTTTACCTTGGCATGTATTTACCCTCACGGACCAATGTTCAGCAGCATAATGTGTGTGTCCTGCCCGAGAAGAACTTCTGAAGGTGCGGCCCACCTAAGAGAGGGTTTTCACTTCATAAGAAATACATCTAACCACCCCAGTTCTGCCCTTGTGCCTGTGGTCAACCTCAGGGATAACTCGGACTTGTAATGGAAGATAAACATGCTCAGAACAGTTCATAAATAAGCCCAGACTTTGCTCTAAGAACCTCGGCCTTCTGCCTAGGGGACTCGGCCCATCAAACAACCCTGTACAAACGTCAACCAATCCCTTATTCCTTTGCTGGAGACACCTTCCTTCTGCGGCCATCTCAGAGAGAAGCAAATGCATGATTGATGTGTCAAATAAGGTTGGAGGACACATCCTGTTATAGGATTTGGAGAGGGGTTCCATTTAATTAATTTACCCCAAACTGACCTTGACAATTTGCACTTGTGAGGGATTAATTTCAAAAACATATTTTTCCTTGTCCAAATTTGATGATCTTTAGGTCAATTTTGGTCCTCTCGAAAAAAGGAATTCAATGCCTCAATTATCTTCTTCAAAGGAGCTGCCCAGAGAGGAATTTGGCCCTAGTTGCCGATTTTAACACTTTGTGATCCCAGAACAGATAGTCTTTGCTGCTTGGAACAGGAACTCGGTGACAAAGTAAGTCTCAGAAAAAATGCTTGGGATCAGACACGAAGGTTCCTTTATGCCTGAACAGGTCCGAGTTATTCCAAGGAATGTTGCTGTGCCAGAACAAAGAAAAAAGGGTGTCTGGCTAGGGTGGGATCAACTCCACCGAAACTAGATGGAGGGAATAGCTAGGGTGGGATCACCTCCACCTAAACTAGTCAAAGAGAAGGGGTCTTAAAACCCTTAGAGCCTCAGGCTCAAGAAAATCAGAGATATTCCAATCAAAATTGATGATCCAATATGATCCCAACTCCCCTTTATTAATAGATTTTCTCATGGGGTTCACTCTCATGTCAGTGGTTGCAAGTGCAACCCCCAATTTGGGCGTTTTGCCCCAGCCAACCCAAAATTTGCTTAATGTTGCCCCAAACATTCGATAATTGGGTTTTCTCCCTTTATCAAGACTATATCCAACGGCCTATGGTGTTGGATAGACTATTCCGTTCTCCTGTGGGCAATTAATCAATTGGGAACATTACAAATAATGTGTGTGAAGTTTAACCTGTGCTCTCCATTTTTTCCAGTGCCTCAGTTATCTCCTCCTTTTGGGTTTTGAGAGAAGTTTTTACTCTTATGTCGCAGTGGTGAATGCTTTGAGGTTTGCCAATGTTCTGCAGTATGATGGTAGTATCAACATTTATTTCCTGTGTTTGTTATGAGCGTAACCTGTGCTCTCCATTTTTTCCATTGCCTCAGTTATCTCCTCCTTTTGGGTTTTGAGAGAGTCTTTTACTCTGATGTCTCTGTGGTGAATGTTTTGAGGGTTGGCAATGTTCTTCAGTGGTACTATCAACATGGATTTCCTGTGTTTGTTTTGAGTGTTTTGATTTGTCTACTTGTTTCTGAAGCAGGTTGAACCTGTTAATAAAAATTACATATGTTATTAACTTATTACTTTTATTTTTATGTTCCTTGGTGTGTAAGAATGACCGTTGTTCTTTGTGATTTGCAGAGTTTTTGAAAGCTAAATGTTTGATGCATTCTGAGGTTGCACAAGTTCTGGAGAGAAGATTTGAACAGCTTAGGCAGACAACTGATGATCCCTCATCTCAAGTGTCACAGTAAGAACATATGTTCTGCCCAAAGGAAAAACTCTTTTCTGCTTTCCCTTCCCTCCAAAGTCCAAACAACATTGAACATAATAACTGTATTTCATAAGAGTTAAGTGGTAAATTGTATAATGGAAGAGGGGCATGTTAGTATGGGTGCCAGTATTTTGTTGAATTTATTTTTATTGGGAATATTCATTTGCAGGGTGTTTGAAAGATCATTGCAGTACGTGAAGCAGTTCAGTCGATACAAAAATCCAGATGCTGTGAAACAAGTTAGGGAGTATCCTTTATCCCAATTCTTGGGATTAGAGTTCTGAAAAGGGCTATAACTTATATTTAAAATTTCTCACCTCTTAAATCCAATAGTTAATCAACTGTTGTGTCGTATAGAGTTCTGGAAAAGAGGTGTGTAATCCTTTACTCAGGCCTTGCAGTGTACTTAGCAGAAATGGATTGGGTGAATTTGAGGTATGAAATCCTTTACTTGGGCAATGCCTATCTGATTATGGTTCAATTCATACTACTTTTAGAAGAGTTCTATTTTATTGAATCTAAATACTGTTGCCATACAGCTCTGCGTGATTGGAAATCTTTGCCCTGAAACTGTAGAAGAGGCCAAAGCTATGGTTCCATCTCTTAAGGTAAGCCCAAAGCTACCTGTTCTTTATGATTAAGAGGATGTTTATTATTTCTGAGTTGTAAATCCCATTAACTTATGAAATTTGATGAAGATAACCACACTCTTGCATTTTTATTGGTGTGATTTTGTTTTGCAATTTGCATAGTCACTTCATTTCTTTTCGGCTTCATATCTTTAAAGGCATAAAATGTAATATTATACATAGTGCCTTAGCAGTTCTCATGCCACTGGTTATTGTTTTGAAATGACATCTTTTGTTGTATGTTACAGACAAAGGGACGTGCATGTGATGATGAAAGAATTGAGAAAATGCTTAATGATCTTGCAATGATCAGGAAATTTGAATAGGATATTCTAATTGATCTGCTCCACTACATGGTGCATATTTGACTCGTGGAAATCTAGAATGTGCTCATGGTGAAAAATGCTTGAATGTGGCAATGTTCAGAAATTTTTAGTTTTTGTGTTTGTCCTCTCTAAGGTGAAACAACATTCTCTGATACCTGTTGCGACTAGATATATAAATATGATACCTATCAAGATCTAGTTTACAATAAAGTGTGTTTGTTCTTGTAAAGTACATACTAAAGCTTCCCATGACAGATCCTCAGTGCATAGCTCACGGCCTATGTTTCTTTGTCTTTATATCTTTGACAGCTTTATAAAGCTTTTGTAACTAGTGTTATGGCTTAAAGTAGTTCAGTTACAACGAAAAAATTGGTGGATGCTTTTCTTGTTAATAAAATCTTAGCATCAGGAGAAAGTGTGATAATTTGTGATCAAATAGTCTTTTCATTGTCTCATCAAAGGTTTTAGTAATCGTGTATCTCTATTCTATATGTAGGGATGCTGCCTTTTAAAACCCACAATTCCTTTCAAGTGAGAGCTGCTTTTAGTGTGCAACTTTGCTTTCTACTTCTATAGATAATTATATATATAGATAGTGAATTGTTCCTTTTTTATCTTATAAATTTCCTTCGTCTTCAAAACTACCCCCTTCTTGAATACACACCTTAAAAAAGAACATGGAAGGAGGTCATTCCAATCAAAGAAGCTCGGAGTGACCTGATAGCTGTCCACAAGTTGGTAAATGTAAGTTAGTTGTGGCATATTAGCATACATTGAAAGCCCAGAAAAGGTGTTTTAGCCAGGATGACATGGTATTTTATGGTAGACAATTGTGTAAGGATCAAATTGACTTGAGTAAAAAATGGAAGTGAGGATTCTTGTATTTAACACAAATTAAGGCTAGGAGTTTTGAAAATCCACGGTAAATTTGCATGGCTTTTAGGATTGGGATACATTATTCAAGAGCTTTTTATTAAGGTTCAAACGAATGAATAGTGCTAGTTATGTTGATTTATGGAAGTGAATGAGAATTCTTCGTCTTTATTTGAATAAGGTGATTCATGTGAACTTGTAAGAAAAAAATGTGCTGCATAAAGGAGTTGCTACACACAAAGCCTGGCATCTAGCATATGCCCAAAGGCGTGCATCAAGATTGATTAAAGTACATGCCTATAGGGCTTACAAGTTTGAAATGGCAACAATCGTATAGCCTGGGGCCTGAAAATGGAGAGCAAAAATCGAAGCTAGTGGCCAGTTGACCACAATAAGGATAGTCGTGAAGTTTAAGCAGCTACAAATTACAATAGGTCCTATGTCAGTAGGTGTGTCATGATTATCGGGGTTCAGGCTGCAATTGGTGGTGCATCAACAAGGTGGGAGAGGGGTACCATCCATCATCATTTTGTTGCTCGAGGTGCTTCTTCATCAAAGTGGTTTGGTTTAGATTGAGGAAATTGTTGTGCTTGGGCCAAGGAGGTGGCACTAGCTGTGGTGCTATCAGAGAGTTAATGACATTCTCTAACCAAGCAACTTGCTCTATTGCACGACTTGTCATATCTGTAACAGCAAGCCAAATCAGGCAGGGAATAAACATTTGTGTGAACTTGGCAGATTGTGCATTGATCCACTCACCAGTGCTCCAAAAACCTTCAGAGATGTGCCAGCTTGAGGTCTACCTTCTTGACATGCACCTGAATTTGTGATTGTGGGGGTTGGCTTAAATTAGAGCCCCATCATCTGAGGTAAACTTGCAAAAGCTTTCTTGCTTTTATGGTGAAATCTTTATTAGTGGTAGAATTGCTCCTCTAGTTTAATGATTTCGTTTTTAGCAATTCCATTATTTTGTTCCTTACTACAAACCAGATAAATGCACATGAAAGTAGTGAGACGCCCTTTTAGTTCCACTATTTTGTTCCTTACTACAAACTAGATTGGTACGTTGGTGTAGCGAGGTACATACTACATAGGTTTTTCTATAGAGAGGTCCTTGTGGTTGCATTGTATATTCTCTTGATTGCAAAAAGTCTTGTCTTATGTCATACATTAGAACAACACTTCACATCTTTTTGGCGATCGTAGTAGGATTGCTTTGATTGCCTTCCATTTTATGCTACTTTGTTGTTGAGTAACAAACCCTGGCTCTTATTATAAAGAATGGAGTAGTTTGTGTTTTTTTTTTAAAACAATTGCAGGGATTCAAAAATTTTATTAGGTTGAACCATTGAAGATTCCCAAAAGCATTGGCTTATAGAATTTACTTTTAGTGTGGGCTATATGCAACAGGTCCTACCTTTCCCCCCTCTAGAACCACATGATAACAGGGAAGCTGTAAATGACAAGGGCTTTTCAAGCTTTACTCCCAATGAGTGGGAAACTGTCTTTTACAGTGGTTTGCAATGAAACTCTCTGTCACCTTGCTTCTCATTTACTGAGGAATGAGCTTGTGGATACATTCTTACTACCACATCTATCTATTAGTCATCTTTATTATCGAGTTAGGATTTCCATATTGCAAGTAAGAAATCCTCCAATGAATCTTACTCATGCAACCTTCCTTTGTGTTCATACAACTATGGTCCATCACACCTAGCTCATAATAAGTCAAAATATTTAAAACTTAAAACTACGTTCCTCTATGGTTATACATGCAATGTTTAGTCTCATCTCAACATTCACACATTATACCTCATACCATAACCTTGACATACTCTTCAGATATTCACAAAAAATATCTTATAGCATAACTAGTCCCACATTCCTACACACATTGATGCTACTTGGTTATACATGTAAATGTTTTGGATATGGGATATATAATATGTTTTTTATAGTTTTGAGATCCAATATGTTTTAAATAGTTCTGAGATCCAATTTAATTTATTTGTATATCTTCATTATTAGATGTTAAATTTGCTCACAGTTATTGCGTTATGACCCAAATACTTGAAAAATCGTAAGTATGCACTATGTACACCAATAAAAACTATATGTACGCACCATGTACACCAATGTGAGAGTGGAGTACAACTCCACTATAAGAAAGAGAAATAAATTACAAAATAACTCCTAAGAATAAGATAACCTTCTCCAAATGCTCAAATGCATTCATACATCCCAATTACATGTCCTCAATAATGGGTATATGATTTCACACATTGCACATGTGGCTCCTTTCTTATTAGGTCAGCTCTATTACTTCTACATTTTGACATTAGATGTATATTTAATCCCATATATGCTTTCCCTTGTGGTCATATCATATACATTTAACACCATATATGTTGGAATTTCTAAGCCTAATTGTTAGAAACCCTTCATGTACTTCTCTGATTTATTTCTGCCTACTTGTTCTGATTAATTAACAAGTTATTTACCATCTAAATAAGTTATTTACCATCTAAATACTGAAAATACATACAAGTACATGCTCAACACATTACAGATCATCAACTGAAGGAAACAAAACAAGCACGCAAGTGGCACTGTTGTTTTTGGACCAATGTCCCCGGAAAAACCCAATGTAGGAAAACTGGTGCAACTATCAGAGGGTTTGTATTATTAAGCAGTTTTAGAATACAATCTGGGTGCCAAAATCAGTTCACCCAACAGAGAATAATCTCGGTAGTAGTACCTCTCCTTTGGAGACAGATATTCCGGCTGAAACCCCGGATAAACACTCCGACAACTCCTAGCTCCAATCTGCCCCCATGAAAACCCATCGTCAACCTCTAGGGATAGCGTCAACCCTTTTTGGCCCAACGTCTGCCCAGCGTCACCCTAGCTCTCCCTGCGTCAGCCTCTGGAGGCACTGCATCAGCCCTTAGAGCTTCTGCGTCATCGACGTTGGCTCTTTGAGGCACTACGCAGCTCTTGGGTAGCTCTGCGTGAGCCCTGGCTGGCTCTGTGTGAGCCTTGGCTGGCTCTGTGTGAGCCTTGGCTGGCTCTGTGTCCCTCTCTCCTAGCTTTTGTGTTGATCCTCCTGGAACTATCTCTGCCTCTCTGCTTCTGTATTCACTGCCCCTCAGCTGCAACTCTGATCACTCATTTGACTTCCTCAGCAAACCCTGCCCCAGAAAATCGAAATCTTGAGGTGTGTTCTCCAAGTGACCCTCAAGCCTCCTCTTATACTTTTCTCGTTGACAAATCAACAGCCAAGATTAAGTCCCTAATCAACGACTAAGATTAGATATGGCTTGATCCATGACTTTTGGACCATTCTAACACAATTTTATATTAATTCACATTAATATTTTAATTTCCCTAAGTTTAGACTTAGGGACTCCATTAAAAATATTAATTATTTTAATATCTCCCAAACTGTTTAGAATCTGCCCAAACCCTTTTTGGGTATTGGAGATCTCATATGCCTTAGCCTCTCCACCAATTTTCGTGGCTAGAGCACATCCGATGCTACCCCAAATCAATACTCCCTCTTAGCGAGAACTGTGCTCTAGTAATACTCCTCACTGAGCATCACTCTGATCATCCGAGATCGGTCCCTGTGCTGAGGCATGTTGCCTAACATCCTCTGCATTGCTGCATCCTGTACTGCTACACATGGCCTTGCCACTGCCACTGTTGCAGCCGTACTGCAACTCCCTCTGCATCCATGCTGCTGCCCATGGCCCTGCCACTGGCACTGCTGCATCTGCACTGCAACCCCTCTCATCTTGCTGCATCGTGCTGCCCATAACACTACCACTACTAACTGTTGCACTGCAACCCAGTTATTGAGAAGTAAGTAACTGATCTCCCAACTCTGAGATCTCCGTCAGGCTAGAAACACTCCTGATGCTGAAGCTCCCTTTGTCACTGACAAGTGCTCCCTCTCTGATCTCTGCGCTGCTGTAACAACTCTGTGCATCTTGCATTATTGCACACCTCTCTGTGCCATCCTGCACTAGTGCAACACTCTCGTGCTTCTCGCACTGCTGCCTCACACTGTCCTGGGAATCCTGCAGTGTAGCTCCCTCTCTCGCTCCATCCGCATCCGTCTCTACTGACATCCGCCAACACTGCTACTCCTCTTCGGGGGCTCTCGTAGCCAGGTATAATCTGAGAGGTTGGGTACCTCAAGGATCCTGCCCCTCATCCCCTATAGTCCATCTGACTACAGCTCGATGTCTCCCCACTTCTGCTCAAGTGGCGTGTGTGCACTATTGGCATAATCATCGTCTGTCTCCACTTCCTTCTCTGCCCTTGCTGGCGTAACCTTAGTCTTGGGGCCCTCTCCCACTGGTTCGCATAATGACCCAACTCCCCACAGTGGAAGCATTTGACCTTGGAGAGGTCCTTCTTCTGTTTCTCTTGCTTTCCCTCAGATGCTAAGGTAACATCCACCTCCTCCTCCTTGATTCTGATCCCCTTGCTGCTGCTTCCCGCCTTGCTCAACCTTCTGATCTCTTCTTGGCAAAGAACAACCCACATTTCCTCCCAATCTGGAAGTCGCCATGCCCAGTATGCTCTGGACAAACACCTCCCAGTCTTTTGAGACTGCGTTTAGGGTTGTTCTCACCATCAATTCTTGATCCAACATGGCCCCTATGGAAGTTAGCTGATGCCGGATCTCCTTCAATCGACCGAGGAAGGGGTTGATCTGTTCTCCCTTCTAATCTGGTATGATCGCAGTTGATTTTCTAGTAACATCCTTCTCTGCGCAGAAGTATGTTGGTATAATTATAATAATTTCTTTAGGGCCTCCCGCATCTCATTTGCCGTTTCCTTTTTGACAATATGTGGTATTGCATGGTCCTTGACCCATTCAATGATGATGCTCTTGGCCCTCGCCATTGCCTCCTCATACTTGTTGTTATCAGTGGGGTCAACTGGGATAGCTATCGTCCTCAAGGTGAAGTGCTTGACACGGTTCCTGTTTAGAACGGATAAGATTCTGGCCTTCTAGACTACAAAGTTTGAGGCTCTGTCCAATCTGTCCTGGTCGCTTACCCCATTCACTGCCATCTCGTTGCTCCTCTACTTCCCTTTTGGAAGTTCTCGGTATAACTCCCTCTAAGCCTTGATTTCCCCCCTGGAAACCCTCCTGCCAATGTCGAGATGCCCCCACTCCGATCCTTAGTGTCGCTACACCACTGATCTAGATTTCTTGGCTAGAAACCCTCGGTAGCAACTCCCTTCTCCTTGGTCTTGCCCTGTTAGGTACTGTTCTAACTACGGTCCCCACCTGCTCCACTCTGCAACTTACCCACAACCTCCTAAACCCCAGCAAACTGAAGGTTAGAGCTCCTAGGCTTTGCGCAATCCCAGTATCGGCAAATCAACCTCTTCAGCCAATTGTGTCATCCCTCCTGGCCTTTGCGTGGCTCTGCGTGACCCTGCCTTTGCCTCCCTCAGCCTCTCCGCTGCCTCTTCCTGGCTCAATCTTGATGACGCAAGCACTGCGTCACCTCTTCCTTGTTGCTACTTTGCTAGTAACAACTTCTGTCACTCCGGACAACTGTTTTCTGCTGTTGTTGCTCTGCTCAGTTGATGTCCTCAGTTCTCCTATGATTTGCAACCACGCTTTGATACCATGTTGGAATTTCTAAGTCTAACTGTTAGAAACCCTTCATGTACTTTTTTGATTTATTTTTGCCTACTTGTTTTGATTAATTAACAAGTTATTTACCATGTCAATACTAAAAATAAATAAAAGTACATGCTCAACACATTACAGATCATCAACTGAAGGAAACAAAACAAGCACAAAAGTGACATCGTTGATTTTGGACCAATGTCCCTTGGAAAACCCAATGCAGGAAAACCGGTGCAACTATCTGAGGGTTTGTATTATTAAGTAGTTTCAGAATACAATCCAGGTTCCAAAACCGACTCACCCAACAGAGAATAATCTTGGCAGTAGTACCTCTCCTTCGGAGATAGATATTTCGACTGAAACCTTGGATAAACACTCCAACAACTCCTAGCTCCAATCTGCCCCACGAAAACCCCAGCTTCAGCCTCTATGGACTGCGTCAACCCTTTCTAGCTTGGCGTGCGTCAGCCTTTGGAGGCACTGCATCATCCCTTAGAGCCTTTGCGTCACCCACATTGGCTCTCTGAGGCATTGCGCAACTCTTGGCTACCTCTGCGTCAGCCCTGGTTGGTTCTGTGTGAACCTCTTGCTGGCTTTGCGTCCCTCTCTCTCGGCTTGTGCGCTAATTCTCCTGGTACTATCTCTGCCTCTTTGCTTCTGTATTCACTGCCCCTCAGCTGCAACTCTGATCACTCTTTGGACTTCCTCAACAAACCTTGCCCCAGAAAATCAAAATCTTGATCAACTCAGTGTGTTTTCCAAGTGACCCTCAAGCCTCCTCTTATACTTTTCTTGTTGACAAATCAACGGCCAAGGTTAAGTCCTAATCAACGGCTAAGATTAGATCTGGCTTGATCCATGACTTTTGGACCATTCTAACACAATTTTATATTAATTCACATTAATATTTTAATTTCCCTAAGTTTAGACTTAGGGACTCCATTAAAAATATTAATTATTTTAATATCTCCCAAACTGTTTAGAATTTGCACAAACCTTTTCTGTATATTGGAAATCTTATGTGCCTTAGCCTCTCCACCAATTTTCGTGGCTATAGCACATCCGTTGCTACCCCAAATCAACAATATATGCCCCCTTTAGGGTCATATCAAATTGTTTTTTCCAACTCCATTTCAACATTCACATACTAGACTCCATACCATGGTACCTCGAGGTTCAACGTACTCTTAAGATATGCACAACAAATATCTTGTAGCATAACTGTTCCCACATTCCTACGCCCAAGTTTGGTATGCATAAAATGTTATTTATAGTTTTGAGATCCAATTTAATTTATATGTATATCCTCACTGTGATATGTTGAGTTTGCTTACAGAAACTGCTTTTTCTTTTGAATTTGCTACCCAAATCTCCCAATGTCTTCTTGGGTTGAGTTTCATACTTGGTTGATTGGAGTTCATAGCTGTAGCATATCTTATTTCCCCTTTTAGAGTCGCTCAACACAAGGAATTGAGCTTATAAGATGGTTATTGTCCATTTGTCTTCTTTTGTATTGTCTAGTACATAAGTTTTTCCCATCATTCACCATAGCATTGCTATGTTGCACGAAACTTCTAGGAACCCAACGTTTTGGGTCGTACACGTATTCGAAACTCGGCAGAAACTTGACCATCATGTGATCATCTATGAGAGTTAATATAGACTTGTTTTTCCATCTAAATTGTTATTTGTGAGTCTTATTCCCTTTTTTCTTGCAAAGATAATGTGTTATTCACTTATGTGTGTGTGTGTGTGTATGTATATATTTTTTGATATATATACATATATGATATTTTGGCTGACTTTTCAACTGACATTTCCATTTTTTGGAGGTGACGTTTCTAAACGTACCCGTTTAGAAAACTCCAAAACGTTTCAGTGTTTCGTGCAACTTGTGTTTTATGATTGCCAATTGGTTTGTAAGGAAATATTAATCTTTTGGCTATTTTCTCTTTTGCCACTATTGCACAAAGTTTTGCTTTCAAAGTGTTATGAGTCGCTGTGTTGTTCTTGGAATGAACTTCTAATGACGTGGTGGGTGGGTACCTTACTTGAGGCCATGGGGGTGGTCTTTGGGTTTAAGGAAAGTTGAAACATGTTCTTAGGTAAAAGAATTTGAGTTTTGTTTTACCTTTGCTTGATCTTTGGCTGTTTGCTTGTTTCCTTTCATACTCATGATAAACTAGGGAAAAGGTTGGTGCTGTAGGGATAGTGGGAGGGGCCCCTACAGTGGGAAGGGAATCAGTAGTTTCTCATTGCATATGGTTCTTTATTTTAATGCAACGGTAGTATCTTTTTGCACATGGTTCTCTATTTTAATGCATACCCTATATGCTTTGATTAATTTTTCAATAATGGCTATCTCCATTGTTATGGAAGAGGTTAGGGAAGAACATAGCAAAGATGTTGTGGAAAAGGTGGTAGATGATATGGTTGTGGAGGTTGCGATAAATTCCATTCTACTCACCAAGTAACACACAATCCTTCGATTGGAATTTCTAAAGCAGTTTGGTTTATTGGTTCCAAGCTTGTTAGTAAAGGACATCAGGTAGGTTGGTCTTCTGTAGCTCATGCCAATCCTTGAATTGAACATGCTAGCGCTCATGTTCCTTCTGTTATTAAGCTTGAACAACAATTGAAAAAACCTAAGGTTGAAGATGAAAAGAAAGATTGAAATGGGGGTTTGTTAAGTTTAGGTATGTTCTATGCTTAGAGCAATTTATTTCAATCCTCATAGTTAGCTCAATTTCTTTTCCAAATTAGAAATCACATCAACATTAAATTAAACTGCAGATAGAACATAAACATAAATCACAGAAGACAAGCCAAGACAAGAGGACACAAGATGTGGCACTAGCTAGGGACAAACCCTAATGTGGGGAAACCCTTGATCAATTCTTCTTATATGTTCATCAATAGTTCAGCAAAGAAGAGAGAGAGAGAGAGAGAGAGAGAGAGTACATTTACAACAGAAGTCAACACTTTGACTTATCTAGATAAGAGCATAGATCATCTCTAAGAAGATGATACATGAGATCAGTTGAAGACACACTGCTTCAACTGATTCTCCATCGTGCTGCATCTCGTCATCATGCTGCACCCATTCACTAAGATGCTCTTGTCACGGAAATGCAACCAGTCATGGTTGTACCCATCACGGTGCACTACGCTGCACCACTCACAGTTGTACCCATACATGCTGTTGTATATACTACCTCTACTATGCTGCAATCATTACAATTGTACCTATACATGCTGCTATACATATTGCCGCCACTATGCAATAGTCGTACCTATACACGCTGCTGTACATACTGCTTCTGTTCCATAATATGTCCAGTATATCATACCGAAACATGGCCCTACTGTCACCTATAGCAACAGCAACTAGGTGACCTTTCAGGGCAAGAACCAACTGTAGTATTAATCCTAAACTAGGATCCAACACCCCTGCAAAACACTATTGAATTGATGTTTGCTTCTTCGTTTGTGACAACCCTGGTTAGGGCACGTGCTGCAGGCATAAACCCTTATGACAGTCCACAAACCAACCCTCAAAGATTTGCAACATTCCTTGTGAAGCCTCCTCTTTGTCCATGTTGCCTTTTGAGGGGCTAGTCCACCTTAATAACCCTCTACGCAACTCTTTCTGTGTGCTAAGGCCTGCGTACTAGCACTATCATGAGACAATCCCTACACATGCCCAAACACATCTTCTTCTTCAGCGTTTTGCCCCTCTAGCTCTTCGGCCTTCACTACCCAGCAACTCAGACTTGTTTTAATAGCCCTCAAACAGTCCTAGGACAGTCCGCAAATCAACCCAGCAAACTGTCCTCTTCTTGATCCTCTCTTCTGTGGCTAGGGCATCTTCATACCACCCTTAGGTAGGGCAGCGTAGGTCTTCCTCTAGATGCGGATTAGGGCCTTCCCTTTGCTACGGACTAGGGCTCCCCTTAGCTACGGATTAGGGCCTCTTAGATCTGCGGCCAGATCTCCTACAAGTCTACAACTAGGGCTCTCCTAGATGACCCTTCTTTGGGTTGCATAGAAGGCATCTCCTCTAGACCTCCTCATCCACCAAAAACCGAAAACAAGTGGAGAGTGAGATCACAAGAGATGAGTGTTAAATGACTTGAAGTCCTCCTTTATTTATACAAAAACATTGAGCACAAGTGGGGTTTATTTGGTTGTTGGCTAACCTTGACGAATTGTCCCTTAACACTAATAAATTCATATCTCCATGAATACTTATCGAAATCGGATGATCTTTAGATCAATCCTACACCTCTCGATGAGAGGGACCCAAGAAAAATATCAACTGCCATTAATAAGATGACCCACATGGAGTTTGGCCCTAGTTGCCAATTTTAACAGGGTTGAACCTTTTTCCTTTCAGTGTGTCTTGGATGGGAGTTTAGATGTTAATGTGCAAACAATATTTTGTCTTTTTGATGATGACTGAGTCTTCTTTGTTTGGTTTGAAACATGAGTTATATGGTCTTGTCGACTAGACAAGAGGTTGTCTCATCAGTTCTAGGATTCACTGTCCTATTGCATCCACTTGGTTTAACATGTCCTAACAACTTGAACAATGTCCCAACTTGAATTCCTCTCATCAATACCCTCACTCTACAAATCATCTTGCATGCATCTTTCTCGAATGTAGTATACAAACCAACATTACCCACTCTATTAATAGATATTAGGTTTTTGGCCAAACTTGGATTATTTAGCACTGACAATGTTCTATTCCTCATGTCTTTGAGCATCAATAAAAGTCGTCCTTGTTACACTGTCCTAGTTGTCGAATCATCCCCTAGGTAGACATCACCTCCATCATATTCTTCATATTTACAAAACCATTTTGTGTGAGGTGTCATATGATATGATGCTCATGAGTCGATCAATCATGCCTTATTATTTGACTGTGTACTTGTCAAAGCTAAATGCATATCCCCTCCTTCATCCAAAGAAGTCCTTCCTTTAGTCAATTGCATCTCATCGAATCCCTTGCTCCTTGCTCAATTTAACAATCTTTGACTTAGTCTCTTTTGTAATGCCTTGCTTTGTCACATTTTTAGCATCATCTGGTTGATTGAACTAGAGACGTAGATCTTCCCTTCGATGTAGATCTCTCTTTGGAGAACTTACCTTAACCTTTGTTGACTGATTCATCTCTCGCTGACAAGGCATCCTTGGTTGATCCTTCCATGTTCTTTCGCCTCATCTCCTTTAACAACATAGATACAATCACATCATCAAGCATCAATGTGGTCGTAGTATCATAGTACTCCTAGTAGCCATGATTGGACTATCTCATGTGGTTGGAATAGAACACAATAGACTAATACATTTTTCTCCTCAGTGATTGTAATATTAAATTAATCTCCTTTAACAACATAGATACAATCACATCATCAAGCATCAATGTGGTCATATTACTCCTAATAGCCATGACTAGACTATCTCATGAAGTTGGCAAATAACACAATAGACTAATAGATTTTCCTCCTCAGTGATCGGAATATTCATAGATGTTCGCTGACTTATCATTGTATTGAATGCATTCAAGTGCTCTATGACTGAGTTATCCACTCTCAATATTAGAATATACAATTTCTTTCAAAGAAAAAATTGTTTACTGGGGGTTTCAACTTGTACACGTTCCCCAACTTTTCCCACAATCTTTTAGCAATGTCTTTCCAAGCATAGTTTTAAAACTCTGACTCCGACTCTAACTTGGCTGAGGATCGACTCTGACTCCGACTCTGAAACGGTAATGACTCGGCCGACTCGATTTCAATGACTCTGTCGTTGTAAAAAATACATTAAATATTTATTTTTTTATAAAAAAACATAATTTTAAAGATTTTAAACATAATTTTAAAGATTTTCATTCATGTTTCCAAACACACAGCATTATAATATAGATGGAAGACAACATATGATCAAAGTAGGTTCATGAACCAATCCATTATATCAAAATGGTACCCAATGGCAATACATAGTCAACTGTCATACATGATCAAAGACTCAAAACAAAAAACACATAACCAAGGAGGCTAGAAATGGCCTCTGCAACAAAAGTAAACTGTGACCAGACTCCAGCACTAGTACTACAACTACTGGCTAGTAGCTACTACCAGAGGAGCCAAGATCATGTCGATCAATCTCTAGATCATCATCAAAGTCAGACAGGGGGCCCCATGACTCCTCCTCATCATCATCATCTCCAACTGCAACTGTAGAAGTGGTACCACTAGCAGGCTGTGCAACTGCAGAAGATGCAAGCTGAGATAGAGTAGATATGTGGCTGCGCTTCTGTCGTGGCTGAGCAGAGGAAGCACCTACAACTGGAGTCCTTGCTCGCTGTGAGACTGAGGCTGGTGGATTGGGATCTGCATTCAACTGAACAGCATGTTCAAGTTCAACTGATGTCTCGATATCTAAATCTAAATCAAGATCCCATCAGGATCAAACTCTGCTGGACGACTCTCCACTACCCAATCTGATGTTGGATCAATGTCTTCCACCACAATGGGATCTGAATCAGGTCTTTTGTTCAACAAATGGTTTCGTCTGAGCCGGAGGTTGTATTGGACATAAACTAGATCATTTAACCGTTTTTGATCCAAACGGTTTCTCTTCTTTGTGTTACTTGGGAGC